>OY856409.1:305231557-305509057 GCA_963693085.1 Alisma plantago-aquatica
ACAGATGTTAAGATTATACTCATTATGTCCATGATCGGTTGTCAGTGTGGAAGGTTGATAGACAATAATAACACATAAGATCAGAGTGTGAAATGGTTGATGATTGAATCCCATTGGTCATGATATGGAAATATCCACTTAGATACATGTTAGAGAATAGTGTATCAGACATACCTATCATGAGACTGACACAAGGAAGCCATCATCATTGAAGTCATAGTTAGGTCTCACAATGATGGTGGTGGTTGTGGTTCATAGACCTAAAATCACTACACTCATCACATGTCGTTGGGTCCACTTTGTCATCATTGAACGCAGTCTTGAAGCATGGCTTGTTATAATGGGGATGATTGGGTGACTTTAGCACATGGGGATTGACTTTGAGTGATAGATATGGTATTTGTCCCTCCTACAGGAGTATGATATCCTAGGCCTCTTGAATAGCGAGACTGAGAAAAGTATGGTCATACGCATGTGAGTCAATATGTGATATTGAGCTTACATATATCTCATGTAGTATGCTTTGGTTCAAGGAACAAGTTTGAATAATAATGAGACAAAGGAACTATACAAACAATGTAACACCATACACAAATTGTAGGTTGAAGTTGCCCCCAGCATTCCATTGACTTGGACAACAATGATGTGTGACTAAGAACCACTATTTTCTTGTGATGTCATAAGCTAGTTATGGACATTCACTACCAACGTGATATGGGACCTATAGAGTCACACACATAGGAACTCATCAAGAAGAGGAATTTGATCTTGAATGATAATTCAATTAACCACTAAAGTGTTTAGGTACTCAAGTCACACAACAGATTGATAGATTAGTATACGGGACTGCAAAATGACCATCTCACTAGGTGAGATAGTCTTTTGGGTAGCCAGATGGGCATCTCAAGTGTTGAGACGGTCATTTGGGTTGTCAGGTAGATCAGAAATTGAATTGTCTTATTCTACCCTATGAACTAACGGGTTCAAGCTATTGAACCGATCCACTCAACTCAAACTCACCAAATGGCCATCTGGGTGAGTGAGATGGGCGTCTCGCGTGTATGAGATGGCCCAGTTGGGACAAATGAAGCTTTTGAAGTTTTCCCAAACTTCTTTCAATTGCCCATACTTGGGGTGAAAGTAAATTAATATATGACATTAATTAGGAAACAATTTGCCAATTTGTATCTGACCGAGAAAGAGTGAAACGACCATCTCATGTCCCAAATGATCATTTCTCTTAGCGAAACACCCGTTTCATATATGAGATGACCATCTCACTTAGTGAGACGACTATTTCATTGCACGCATGTTGTGAAACATCTAGAAAAGTTGTGAAAATTCAAGATCTACTTGTCCTTTCTACTCTCGCTTTAGTCCCACATTGGCTAGGGACTAGGAACCCTGACCCTAAACCCTTCTATATACAGAGGGGTACTGGGGTTTCCTAGAGTGCAACTAATACACAAATAATAGAGAATCAGTTTCTCTATCAATTGTTGTCCTCTTCGGTTGTGGTAACCATGAGATCCCAGACAAGTCCTACCTGACTAGGGGGGATAGCCCTAGGAGAAAAATGACTGAGGATCATTATTGTGAGAGAGAATGTTGGTAACTAGTACACAAATGGAAGGGACAACTCCTTCCTATCTGTTCCTGTAGGATGACAGGAGTTCTAGTTGGTCCGCATGGACTACTCTAGCGGCAGGAGTCTGTTGGTTGGTGCTAGGAGGGCAACGTCAACTAACAGTCTGTGGCAAGATTTTAGGAGTCACTACAATAGTTGTCTGAGTCTACTGTCCATGGAGGAGCAATCACACGAGTCTAAGTGTAACTAGTAGCTGTACAACCAATACACAACCACCATCCAAGACAGAGTGCACATCTACATCAATGAGGATTGTCGATGGACTTTCTCCAAGACTAGGTATATCTTCGTGAAACCATCCTTCCCGTTGCATAGTTATTGACACAATCTATAGGTTAATGGGAAATATGTCAGTAAAAAAAAAATTCCACTGCCTATCTGATGCCATATTTCCCTACAGTGGTATCAGAGGCACATCAATTAATTATGTTTTGAGATAATCGATATGATCAAATTTTTTGTTTTACTGTGTTTATTTATTGCATGTGATGTGAATATTTAAAATGGTTGATGTGTGCATTCTTCTAAATCACCACATAAGAACTCAAACATATATATATATATATATATATGCAATTTACACACATCACCATAAAATCAATTTTGATGATGGATGTAAAGCATGGTTATGGCCAAAACCCTTGATGTGTGTGTGTATGGTTGTGGTTTTTATTTCTATTGTTAATCTCTCTTCATATTGAGCCTCTCTCCTTTCCAAATGTAAATTAATGCTCTTCTTCCTTTTTCCCATCAAATGTAACTCAAGGTTTTCCAATTTACAATTAAATAAGAAATAGAATAGTTTTAATTTATGTTTCGACATGAGATGATGATCTACGCAAAGACAAAAGTATCAGACATGAGATGACCTGATCAACTAGAAGATGGAGGAGGCCAGATGATAGGAGGATGAACTGATCGACTGGTGGCCCAACATACCAGATGGAGGTATCCAGACCCTTCTTGGACATAAGAACCATACTAACATTTCAGAAGAGCCCAACTGAGTGACCAAGAGGCAATATGATTGGTTCAAGAGTTGAACTAATCAACCCAGATTGGTTCGAACCCAGATCATCACCAACAATAGGTTGCATATGATGGGGACCGTAGGTGGTAGTAATTCTTTGTGGCTCTGAGGAATTACATTAGATGGCCATTACCATCCTTATTTGTTTCATTTATTGCATGTTCTTGTTTATGATAATAGCCTGTATGTGATACGCACTATATATGTAGTGATTGGATAAAGTATATTTATATATACAAACTCCCTCATAAAAATATTAAGTCTTAGATGGTTTCTATATGCAACACACATGAAAAGCTTGATCAGCTAAGTGTGGGCACACCCTAGGGTGATGCGCCATCTATCTCGTGGACGTGTGATGGTAGATATGTGGGTCTGCCCTAGATGGGTACATATTTATCATGTTGGCTTTTGGGTCAGGCTTAACTAGGTGACCTTAATTGGATTAAGCACATAGAAGCATGGAGATGATCATGACAAGGAGTTGTGCATATCATCTATCTGAGAGTTGCATATGATCAATTGGCATGATTGCCTACCTGATAGAATTAAGTTGTGGGTGACAGCCGTAGCTAGATCATGATTTGATAAAATTGGGATCTTGACCCACTAGAATATTGTACGCTGCAATATTCTGAATTGATATCAAGGACTGTCAATTTGAACAAAATAGTGGGAGTGGTAGTTAATTAAAAACCTAATTAATATCATTAAATTTATCAAATCAAAAATGTTTTGAAAAGTTGCAATATTTCTTTGTAGAATCAAATGTCAAACACAAACACATTCAAATTGCGATCAATCCTTGAAAAGGAAAAAATGGGATAAAATTCCACAATTGGTTAAAGACTTTGAGAAGTGTTCTCATCAATGAGCGAAATCTCTATGTCCTTGATGGACCAATGCCAGAGGAATCTGCTCCAAATGCACTTAAGGCTAAATGGATGCTTATTGGAAGCATGTCAATGATGCCATGGACATTTGAATACCTAATGTTATGTTGTATGAACTATGAGTTGCATGAAAAACATGAAAACATGGACATTCTTAAGATGGTAACACATCTTAAGAATCATGTAAAGCAAACAAGGTATAATTTTGTGTGCAAACTGACAAAGGGAGGTCTAGTAGAACCCCATGTATTCAATGTGATTGGACATGTGGAAAGACTGGGATTTCTCTTAGGTCAAGGGTTGACCATGCATATCATTATGCAAGTGTTGCATGAATCATATAGTCAGTTTATCACATGTTTGGCATGTTGATGCCAAAGCAAGGAAGAACAAGGACAAATCTGTGATGGTGATCATTGAAAGTGAGTCCTAGGGAAAAAGCAAGGCCAATTAGTGTTCTGAGGCTAAGCTAAAGCCCAAGTCTTCTGCACTCAATATATGAAGAAGGGTAAGTGTAAGAGGAATATGTCCATTTCACTTAACTGATAAATAAAATAAAGTGCCACCATTTTTACTTGTTTGGACATTGGATAAGAATTATCCTCTTCATAGAGGATCTCAAGAAGAAGATAGAGATAGATATATCTACTTCAGGACCTGAAAAGAGTAAGCTAAAAATATATGGAGTAAGGGTTGTTGTCACTATAGTTAAAGGTTGTCATTCATGGGAACATAATAGAATTAGTGAATTTCTATTATGTACTTGTCAAACATCATATGTTTTGTATGACAAGAACATTATGATCTTTTGTGGCGATGCCCTATGTCTCATAAACTATACTTGATAGTTGAAAGGACAAATGTGTATGACACATATATTGAATGACTAGATAACTCAAACATTAAATGCCTATAGCACTATCATATAGAGCACATAAATGAGAAATGCATTTCTAGAATCCATATGATGGTTATCTACACTCTTTGGTTAGTGAACCAATAGAGACATGCATGTCTTATTTGTTGTGCAATATGACAAGAGTATCTTCACTAAATGTAGTGGGAGATCAACTATTACATTAGGACTAGTATATAATGATGTATATATACCTTTTGGATGAATGCTAAAGGTAGTTACAAGTATCTCATTGTATTTACTGATGTCATCAATAGATATTGAAATTAGTATTTAATGAAATATAAGTTTGGTCCTCTTGAAGTGTTCAAGGAGGTCATAAATGATGTATGTAACTAAATTGGTAAAAGTATTAAGATACCTCAATATGATCAATGTTGAAATATGTAAGCTAAGAGTTTGACGACCTTCTGGGAGATCATGATCGTGTATCATAATGAACTCCACCTGAAACATACTGATGTGTCACACCCTATTAAAGAAATGAACCCTTACAAGGCAGTTGGGCCTGACGGAATTAATGGATTGTTTATCCTGAAGAATTGGCCGATCATCAAGAGCTCACTGATGAACACCTAAAAAAATGCACTATCATGGAGAACGTTGAGTGATGACTTGTGCAATTCTACAATTGTGTTGATTCCTAAAGTTCCTAACCCCAAATTGTGTGAGCAACTACGCCCAATCTCCTTAAATAACATCTGTTTGAAATTAGCCTCCAAGATCATAGTGGAATTCCTCAGAGGGTTTATGCATACGTTGATTAGACCGTCCCAAAGAAGTTTTGTACCGGGTCGGCAGATTACTGATAACATAGAAATGACCCAAGAGGTCATCCATACAATGAAGAAGAAGGGGGCCAAGTACATGGCGATTAAAATTGATTTATCTAAAGCCTATGATAGGTTGTCTTGGAAATTTATATCTGACACTTTGTAGAGACTTGCACTTCCTCCAAACATAGAAAGGTATATTATGAATTCGATCACAACTGGTGAATGTTCGGTCTTATGGAACGACAACCTTACTAAGACGTTCAAAGTGATCAGGGGTCTATGCTAGGGAGACCCCCTCTCACCATATATATTTGTGTTGTGCATCAAGTGTTTGAGTCAAATGATTGAACAGCTTGTCGTTAGTAAGAAATGGAAGCCCATTTCCATTGGGAGAAGAGGAGTGAAGCTATCCCATTTATTCCTTGCAGATGATATCATCCTATTTTGCAAGGCATCTGGCAAGCAGATGAGAGTCATCAAACAATGCTTCAAAAGCTCTGGGGAGGCATCGGGCCAGTCTATATCTATTAAGAAGACACAAATCTTCTTCTCTGCTAGTGTACCCAGAATTATTAGACGAAAGGTGATCAAAATTGGTGTGTTCAAAGAAACAACTGATCTCGGAAGATATCTTGGTGTCCCCATCATCCATTCGAGAGTAAACAAATGAATGTATGTCGAAATTATGAACTGAGTAGATAGTCAGATCAGTAGTTGCACGACAAGAAGTTTCTCCTTTGCAGGTCGATGCTGCCTGGTGAAGGAAACGCTCACATCCATCCCCATGTATGCTATCTAGACTACACACCTTCCTTTGGGACTATGTGATTGGATTGATGGCAGTATAAGGAAATTCATATGGGTTGGAAGTCAGAATGCTCACCCTATGCTTCTTGTATCTTGGAACAAAGTAACATGTGGGAAGGAGGATGGAGGGTTGGGCATAAGAACCATGAGGGAATGGAACTTGGCCCTTTTAATAAAAATGCATGGGAAGTGTTTGTGGGAAGAGACATTGCATGGTGCTGATACATTAGACCCAAGTATGAACAATACATAGGCAATAACCTCCCCAATG
Source organism: Alisma plantago-aquatica (assembly GCA_963693085.1). NCBI lineage: Eukaryota > Viridiplantae > Streptophyta > Magnoliopsida > Alismatales > Alismataceae > Alisma > Alisma plantago-aquatica. The sequence continues at coordinate 305,237,899 of OY856409.1, forward strand.
TGTCTAGATTGGTGAAGGTTGTACTCAAAGGAAAGAGCGTCATTGAGGAGAACACCTACAAAGAGGTCTTGAATGGCATGGGAACAAACTTCTAGAAAGATTGTTGGTGTTCGGAGGAGAAAAGATTAGAAGACCTATTCGTCTGTCCCATTCTAGTAGAGATTGTCGACCTGCATGTTGCTAGCGTCATCTTGGGCAATGGAGATTGGGACATTGATTTTCTAGAGCACTGGCTTCCCAAGGATGGGGTTGACATGGTCACAGCTTTCACAGCACCCCTACCATAGGAGGGCAATGACACCTCGGTGTGGAGGGCCACCATGGATGGGTTGTATTCAACCAAATCTAACAACAAGATCCTAAGAAGATCATGCGATATGTGAACAGAAGGTGAGTGGGATACTTTGTGGAAATCGAGGGTGGCGACAAATATCAAACATTTCATGTGGTTGTTGATGCACAGGGCTCTTCTCACAAATCAAAAGTGAGTGCAACGTCATATGTCCACTGATGCAAGGTGCACACGTTGTTAGGAGGACGATGAGACTGACATTCACGTCATTCATGACTGCAGGCTAGCAAGACCGGTATGCGAAAGGCGGTTCAGGGGGGCTCATTTCTCCTCCTTCTTCACGACTGGGATTCATCCATGGATCAACCAAGGGCTGCAGTGAGTAGGGGGCAAATATATCTCATTTATGATCACCTACTAGTACATCTGGAAATGTAGGAACCAGTAGATCTTTGAGAAGATCGTCAAACCCACAAAACATATTTGTCGTTTGATCTGTTCGGAGGTTGCTGCTACGGTGAAAGTCTGGCAGAAAGAGGAAGATGACTTGGCCGGGCAATCCCTCGAGACAACTGACATTTGCTGGAGAAAGTCGAACACTGGGAGGCTGAAAATGAATGTCGATGTAGCTATCCTCAGACGGAAAAGTGTAGCAGTGATGATCGTAAGGAACGATGCATGTGATTGGAGGTGGGGCTTTGGCACACTATCATCCAATGTCCAATCAATGCTACATGGCGAGTTGCTGGCCTTGCTCTATGCATTGCAGAAGGTGGAGGAGCTGATGTTGGAAGAGATAGACATAGAGTCTAACTGTAAATTGACGATCACTGTAGTTATGTGACAATCTGTTGAGAATCCTAGACACATGCATATTTTTCATGGGTTCCAATGGATTCTGGCCAGACATGGTCAATGGATCCTTTCCGTATTTCTCATATCATGGAGTCTAGGTTCTCCGACCTTCTCCCTGTGGGTCTTGCTCTCTCTTGAGCTAACCCCAAAACTAGTCCTAACACTAGAGGTCCTCCTTTGTAAAAGAGATTGAGGCTCATGCTGACTCACAACCTGTCTCAACTTAACATATCTTTTCTCATAGAAGCCTAGTTACTTGCGTCATCAAAACTTATCTCAAATCCTCAAAACTGAACTTGGGTCCTCAAAGACAAACATATATCATCATAACCATCTTATGTCATCTATGTAAGACTTACATCATATCATCGAAACTTATATCATCTATTCCATCTATCATATATATCAAAAAGGCTCTAGACATCTAATCTAGAACTACTCTCTCTTCTAGACTGATGTCATTCACTTTCACTTAGGTTGTATGATCAGCTTCTACTCGTACATGTGTGGGGACACATTTTTGTAATACATATACATAATAAAATATTATATAGTTTTTCTCCGATAAAACAAGCGTCAGAGAAAACTATCAAGGTTCGATCCGATTGGAATCCAAAACCAAATCATGAAATGAGTGCCCCACACATAGTAGAGATTACAATGTCATGAAAACTAAGGAAAGGGGTGAGAACAAGGGGTAGACTAGTGTAGCTACTCTAGACAACGAGTGCCATATGTCTAGGGTTTCTCTTCCCTTGATGCACGTCATTTCCAAATAGTGCAACGTCCCATACCGCTGCACTACAAGGAAAGAACGACATCTAAGGACTTGCTACTCAACAAGCACCAGTCTAGACCTAGTTCTCAGACATCTAGGTGCTAACATAGAGGCTAGGTCAGATCTAGTCTCTAAAAGACGACTAATCTAACCCTAAAAGATTATTAAGTTCAAGGTTCTTTAGTTTTCAGTTGCCTAATGAGCAAATGTCAGGCTTTTCTATTGTTCATGCTCTGATACCACCTGTGACGTCCCCGAATTTTCTAAAACTTAATCTGATGTGAGACATCCAAATTGAAACCCTCACCTCAGCGAGAATCCCAATTTAAACATCCCACACTAGGCTAAGAAAGAGAAAATCAAGGGAGTCAGAAGGAAACATAGTCAGTAGCACATGTACATGAACAATAATAAAACCATACACACATGTTCACCATTCAACATATAATTACATCATGAATTGTTAAAACATTTGATATTACATATTGAACAGCAAACTATAACATATACATGCACTACTACTAAACTACATGATCTTAAGACAACAGGTCCACCTGTACATCAGCTCGCCACACAACTCTCACTATCCTGGATCTTCAAGAGAAAAACCACAGCCTAAACAAAAAGATTACACGCGATACACGTCAGCACAATATTCAAGAATATTGTACTGAGTACGCCTACATGTCTTTTATTTACCTCTCATCATATCTTGACAATAAGATAAAACTATTATACTTGGCAGTAACAGAAGAATATAAGAAAAGCATATACTTGCACAAGGATATTCATTAACAAAAGAGAACACATATTTTAAGCTTATTTTCCATTATATACGAAGGCCTTTATGATCACTACCAAAGAGTTAGATCATTTGTATTAGGTGACCACTACCAAAGAGTTAGGTCAGACCACTACCAAAGAGTTAGGTCATATGTACAATGTGACCACTACAAAAGAGTTAGGTCACTTCCAAGCACACTACCAAAGAGTTAGTGCTTTCATATAATGGAACAGATATATTATGTTTGATGTGTTCATAGCAGTAATCATGGAAAATCATGCAACATATCATACAAGAACAATCATTTCATCCAATATCATATGCCAAGTATTTTACTACACATATAACACAAGCATATTGTATAATAAGCCAAGTAAGAGGTAATGGCATACCTTCCAAAGAGATAGATCATACTAAACACATATCACTGATGTCAACTATAATCTTGGTCAAACCTGATCAAAACAAGACCATATACTATCATCAGGTTCTCATCTTATTATATCTCATCTTAACCCTAGTTGTGCTCATATTAGGGTTTAGCTTATCTCATTATGATATTCTCATGATTACTTATCTTCTTACTTTATATTTATCTTACTGATGTCATATTCTAGATTATAGTTCATTATCTGAACATTAGATTCCATAGCATGAATTAACCCTAGGTTACAACATTAAACTAGATTAGGGTTTTAAACCATGTATTAAAGGTAAACTTCATATAACATGAAATATATGCATCTAACTGATATCCGATTTACATCTTAGCTTCAGATTACTGATATAAACTTACTCTATAAATTTCATTATTTATTGAGCATGTATGTATTTAATACATTTTATTAGGGTTATTAGCCCTAATTAGACATATTAATCAAATTACGTAATTTCGTACATCAACATGACCATATCTAACATCATATGCATTATAAACATGAAATATGATTTACAGGTATTTCCTCATAATTTTAGGGAATCATTTGATATTTATTATCCATTATAAGAGCATTTCGCATCTTACATGATATCACTGTTATTAATGCATAAAAAGTAGGATATTATACTTCCATCTTATTCTACTCATTTTTCTGAGAAGATTGGTATATTATATGTATTTTTCTGAGGCTCGAGCTATTTAATATGAATTAAGCAAGATCTGAGGTATATACTGGAATTAATGGGCGATTTACCTTTTTCTGGCCATTCAGAGGCCGCCACGTGGCTAGCAAGGGGGCGCATCCTCTCTTGGTCTGGCATTAATGAACTGGCCGAAACTCAGTGGTTCACTAATTGGTCCAGCGGTCTGCTGACTGGACCCGGTCCGCTCTCTTCTTTCTCTCTTTCTCACACGATCGGGATCCCCTGTTCTCTGCGTGCGCCGCCGCGCAGCTTGGCTTCGGCGAGCAAGAAGAAGAGTTGTAGGGATCCTCCACCACTTCCAACGCCACGAACAACTTCGGCGACTCAGGGCAACCCTCCACAGCTATGTTTCCCCTTGACTGCTGCTCCAGATCTCTGTCTAGGTAGGAGCACCGCCGCCATCTTTGGATGCGGCGGAGCAAAGGGGAAAATCACCTCTGCTCCTCCTTGAGTCGATCTGAAGGCTCCAAAAGAATCCTCATCCCCTTGCAGTTCATCTCGGCTCCTCAGGTGTGTGGACACAACATCAGGTCCTCACCGCTAGGAGCCCTGCGCCCACAACTTTCTACTACGGCAGTAGAATGAGGGGAAGCCTCGTCGCTACTTCCTAGATCCGAAGCAGAGACTCGAGAAGCTCCGTGACACCTCCCTGAACTGATACGCATCCTTAACTCTCACCAAGAACTTCGTGAACAAGACTCACTACTCCAGCTGTAATTCCGGCAGAGTCCCCCCCGGTAGCCATGGTACCCATTCAGGTAGGACCCAAAAGCATGAGGGATCAACTCGTATGCTCCCCAGATACACATTCTCCTACTTAACCTCCTCCAACAGACTTCTATCCCCATCTCCTATCTACGACCATCTACTGTGAAAAAAGGATGGAGAGACCATGGAAAGGGGCAGCTCGCTCCCTCTCTTCACTCCTCCATATACCTCGAATAAGGGGTCTATTGGAACATCTCTTAGAGGGTTACAACATCTACCACACGAAAACCACTCTGAAGCCACAATCAGCGAGCATCATGGTGCCCATGATCGCCATAGCAGTCTGGCTGTAACCGCATAGAAGATGACGCAATCCTAGCCGCAGGTTCCTCATGTGCGGCTAAGATGAAGCGTCCATCGTCTGGGATCCGTGGCTCACTTAAGTCAAGTGTCATGGCCATTGGATTGGAAAAGAATGGCCCTGATCTAACCATGCAGCTGGCCCAAACTAAAGGGGTGCATGACACTGATTTCAAGCCACAACCTAGGTCTATAAATAATCAAAATGTACATTATTTCACCAATTTCAAACCTAATTATCTCTCTCTAGGAGGACCCAATTGCCACCAAATTTTAACCATAGCCTCTTTATCTCTCGATCTACCTTCTATTCAAACTTGGTGCCAAAATTCAACGGTTATACCATTTAATTAAATTCCTCAAAAAGACATTAAGAGAGAGATCTTAATCATTATATAAATCTCAATCAACATTCCAACTTTACCAAAACACTTGGAACTCTCATTATAACTCAAGATATGGATTCTAATATGCTATTGGGGATTTATGGATTTCAAAAATCCACTCCATCACATCCTACACACCTTAAAAGATATTTCGTCCTCGAAATCAAGCCAACAAAAACCCACTTTGTCACATCATATACATCTTAAAAGAACTTTCGTCCTCGAAAGTAAACCATACTCATACTCCAAGGAAAACTACCATGTATCCAAAGCACTATTAGGGGGGTTTTACAACCATCTTGGTGCAAAACACTTCATTCAAGGTTGAACTCAACGTTTAGAAACTCAGATTTCATAATGACATATCTCATATATTAGGGTTGCTTCCTTATTGTCACCCATGCATTATTATTCAACTTCATATTACCATGTTCTAAAGGAGTTAAATACGATTAACTCATATATCAAGGTGTCATCAACATTTTATTGAGCTAATTGTTAGAACATGTTCAACATTAACATATGCCTCTTAGGAGGGAGTTAACTATAATTCATATGTGTTATCTATCTAGATCATATCAAGGTGTTATAATCATTATGTTGTGCTTACTATCAGACTATATTTTTCACCTTTGTTAAGAACTAAGATGAACACCTCATGTAACATGTTTCATTCTTTTGATCTCATTTCATTGATCATAACAAATTACAACATTTACTAGTGATTTTATCACAAGATTAACCAACACTATCACATTATCATCACTATTAAAGCATATGGTTAACCATTTATGCATTGATATCTATTAAACCTTCTTAGGTCCCCATCGTATCATATCCCAAGATCAGATTACATCCTTATATATATGTCATGGTGATGCTAACCAAACTTATGTTAGTGGCTCTTTAAACATATATCAAACTTCATCTAGTCCAACTGAGGTCCTAACCCTTGTCATGAGAGTAGTGCCATGCTCAGTGTCTCTGAGCTCACTCATTTCTATGAGTATCTCATATGCATCTACTTTATCTTTCCTCTCTTATTTTAGGGTTCATGGATTACCTCATTGGCACTAGTGATTAACTTCACAAGATCTATCCACAGAAGCACAAACCAAAACATGCTATGACATGGTCATTACATGGCATAATCATTGTACATATCAAATATGGGAAAAGATTGCTTAACTATGTTTTAGGTTTGATCAACAATAGGGCAACATGGGTTTAATCAATAGGGACTTCATCAAACTTGAGGTGTAAAACATGAGTCCCACCTTATTTAACCATATTAATAATTTACCTCAAACAGAGGAAGCACTTACTTTTGATTTTGTAACATTAGGTTTTCATAAACCTAATGTCGAAAAGAAGAGTTTGTATGTATCTTAATATATCCATTAGTAGGGTAAGGTGGTCCTTGAATAACTGATTGAATCGAAGAAACATTTGATGTAACATCTAAGAAAGTATTACATATAGTGGAAGCCATGGAAATGATTTTGGTATAGATCCTTCATACATTAGGAATGACTTTATTAACAATGAAGTCATAATTTGCAAGCCATAACTGATAACAACCACTTAAGTTCCGGGATGAGACTTTAAAGGTGTTTTCAGCCATAATTGAATGGACATAGAGAAGAAATTAGCAATGTGGTCTTCTATGTGTAGGTTATACCAGACTGATTCAGTATATATACAGTCTCGAAGGGCATGTAAAGTAGTTTCATACTGTGTAGCACATAATTGGCAAGATGTATCTGTAGTGAAATGTCGTTGAGACATTCTTACATTAGTCATCAAAGCCTCATGATATGTAAGACACATAAAAATCTTGAATTTTGCTGGAAGGCGCAGATGCCATATCTATAACCACAGAACTTGAGTGGTCCTAAAAACATCATTCAATAACAACTTATATGTTGAATCCATAGTAAATTGACCAAAATATGTTAATGTCCGATACCATCCATCTGTTCCAAGATTCAGAAGTTGAAGAGATAAGATTTTTAGAGAAATTTCTTTAGGAAAATACATCTGAACAAAATCCATGTCCCAATGTCCATCTAAAGTCATCATAGAAGAGACCTTTAAGTCCAAAAGATCAGCATGAATTGGATAGATAAACAAATCATGTTAATTACATGTTTGAGGGATCCAAGCATCAAACTAAACTGAGACTGATGATCCATTCCCTATGCTTCGATGTGAATTTTGAATAATCAGTCTTTTCAATGAATGTAATTTTCTCCAGAAGGAAGTACTTCTTAATGTACGATTTGGAGTGAAATTACAATACATATGTCAAATTACGATAGCCCAGGACATGTTTCTTCCGGTAAATAGGTCCCATGTAGACTTCATTATAAGGCAATATTCCATATATGCATAGAAACTATGTCTAAACCACCATTAGTCTTTGGTGCAATAACCTTTTTTCCAAGCAAAGAGTGACATTTGAGCTTTTTCATTACCTTGACACCATATAAACCCTCTTATTAACACATCCATTCTATCACATGAAGAAATTGGCAGAATACAAGTTTGCATAGCAAATGTAGGGATGGTTGGCATGATGGATCGAGCAAGACAAACCCTACCTGCTAGAAATAGGGTTTTAGCAGACCAATTATTAGCAAGTGATTGAGTTTTGTCACACAACCATGAGTATGTTGCTTTAGCAATCCTTCCATGCACAAGGGGAACTCGTAAATATCTTCCAAGATTTGTGGTGGACGTCATTCCTGAAATGGTACATATCTCATTTTTTTGAGGCACTAGAACAGATAGTGAGAAGAAGATTACACTCTTTTCAAGAGAAATAGATTGAGTTGAAGTGATACCAAAAGTATTGAAGCATTGTAAAATCATATGGATATGTTGAGTATCTTCTCGAGAGAAAAGGATTATATCATTAGCAAAGGCCACATGTGAGAAAGTTGGTCTCTGCTTAGATAATTTCATTGGTTTCCATTGTCCTGCCTGTACTTTATCTTCTATGATCCAAGATAACCTTCTCAAGCACATGACAAACAAATATGGAGATAAAGGATCGCCTTGATGCAATCCTCCTGTGGCTTTGAAACTAGGTAAATGCTCCCCGTTCCATAATACATATATGCTACCTCCATATATGGAATTCATAATGTAATTGATAATTGTCACAGGAAGATGAGCATGATTAGGAGTGTCAAGAATAAATTCCTAGGACATGCGATCATATGCTTTGGTTAAATCAATTTTTAAGGCCATTGTCTTTTCTCCATTGCTTCTCCTCATGTTATGTGTTAGTTATTGAACCAAAATAATACTATCAGTAATTTGACATCTAGGTATAATCTAGATTGTGTATTAGATATCTAATCAAATAGATATGGTTCTAGATTTTCGACTACTATGTTCGATATTAGCTTTAAGGTAGTGTTATTCAGCGAGATTGGTCTAAAATTGTTGCAATGTCTTGGATTGGGTGCCTTAGGTATTAGAAACATTAGGGAATCACATAAAGTATGAGGAAGAGGAAAGCCTTGCAAAACAATATGAATAGTAATCAAAAGAGAGTCTTTAATAATGTTCCAGTGACTTAGAAGAAAGTCACGATCAATTCCATCTAGACCTGCTGCTTTGCTTCTACCCATATACTGAAGGACAAAATGAATAGCACTCATCATAGGAAGCGAATCTACAATGAATGCTTGTTGGATTGATAAACCACTAGTACTATGTGGTACAAAGTTAATGACTCGTTGATTTGGAATAAATGTAGAGTAGAACTATTGTTTGAAATAATCATGTACAAGCACTTTCAGTGTAACAGGATCTGTAATGATATGATCTTGAATATCCTGAAGTAGAGAATAATGAATTTTCTATCGTCTGTCTTTGATATAGGCATGAAAATAAGAAATATTCATATCTCCTTCCTTCAACCAAGTAATGTGACTTTTGTGCTTCTTATCAATATTGTCTAGATGCAATAGACGATCATATTGATTTACTAACTCATTATAGTATGTATCTTAAAGTGTAGTGTAGTTGGTTGCTAATATATATTGGCATTCATTAATTTGATGAATAAGATTAGATCAATAACGTTGCAAATTTGCCTTATGGGATCTTTCCCATTGAGTAATAAGATGTTGTACATTATGTAGGGCACTGCCGAATTTAAGAGAGGGGTTCCAAATTTGAGAAAGGAAATTTTTAAAGTTGAGATCATTGTTCCAATTGGCTTTGGATTTGAAAATATGCTTGTACTCAGTCTGTCCAGAGTTGAAAACCATAATGGGTTGTGATCCAATTGGATATGAGGCAAATGACGAATTGAGAATTTAGGTATGTTGAACAGAAGCTAAAAATTTATTAGCACTCTATCTAGGCGCTCATGTGGTCTTCATGCTTTGTATGTAAATGGAAAACCATGGAAGCCTAAATCAAATAGATCTGAATTCACAAACATCCCTGGAATAAGGATGCTTAAAAAGAATTTGATTCATTAGAGCCTTGCTTTTCAGTATGTGATAACATAACGTTGAAATCCCCCATAACTACTGACGATAGATGAGTAACACCTCCCAGCCACGGTAAGTGTTGCCACAATATATGTTTGATATGTGGTATATTTTGTGCATAAACCACCATTATGAAGAAGTTGTTATTAACTCGGCAATGTAGAAATTTGCAGTGACTCTCAATAAGCTGAACATTAACCTATTATGAGTTCTAAAGTAACCAAATACCATCTGAAAAACAACGGGCTTCAATTCTACGTGATGAATCAAACTCAATATGTCTAATGACCAAGTCTGCATTTTGTCCCAAAATTCTCGGTTCAAGTATAGCCACCTTTTAAGGCTTGGACTTTCAAATTAAGTATTGAAGATGATTTTGAGTGAACTCATTTCCAATACCTCGTACATTCCAACAAAGTGTTTGTAACATTATTGAGATTAAGTAGAATGTGGGGCCTCCTCAGAAGGGTTCTTCATCCTCCTGAATAACTTGGAGTTTTTTAGCTTGACTCCTAGTAATGTAAAGGGAATGCTTCATGTTCCCACTAGAACCACACACGCTCTGATACCAGTTGTCACGAAACCATTTATTACACTAAGTCAAAACTCCTAGTGGTTACATAGCCAAAGGCAAGTGGACTTGGGTGTGCATACCAAGAATGGCACATAGTTTCACACAAGAAATATATATGAAAAAGTCAATAAAATAACTAAAGAGATAACAAGATACCAAACATGGAGATAAGAAATATGTATTGATTTCTATATTCAAGTATACCCATTGTTGATTCATTTCAAAGATTAGAATATTGAGTGCAACAAATCTTCATTTTGAAAATAAAATTTTGATAAACAAAATATATCAATGTGAGCGCATTAAGTACGCTATGAGGAGCTTGCAAAGCTGTTGGGAAGCCGTGTCTACCCTAGGGATTAAGATAACCCTAAGGTCTCCAGATCATGCCATGATCTTTGGCACTAGGTGGTCTGACAGTCCCTGATGGTCTCAGGCTGAAGGGGAGAAGAGAAAAGTGGGATTGGGAAAAGTAAAGGATATGGGGTGTGTGGGCCGCTCGATAGTTTGGGCCCAAGAGGGAGGCCCAAAATCAAGAAAAAGGTGAGGAAAAATAGCAAAAAGGGGTCAAACCAGGATCTTCAATTATACATAACTTTTACATGCTAGTTTTGATTTAAGCACAAAAGGGTGTGTTGGAAAGATAATTTGAACCTCTACAACACGAGCAAAATAATAGAGTACAAAAATTACAAGTATATGATAAAATATGAATAAATGATGACAGTGTGTGATAAGAATGCAAACTTGATTTTTGTACACTTGAGCATCACCAAGGAGGTACTTGCATACTAGATGGGCCAATAGTGCATAAAAACACACCCAAACATGAAATTGAAGGTGAGGAAAAGAGAGAGGACCAAAATAGAAGTCATATTCAAATTTTGAATTTCTAGGTCATCACATCCTCCCCACCTTAAAAGGAATTTCCCTAAATTAAATCAAGTCAACAATCGAGATTGGGGTTTTCCTATTCACTGTCAAAATAGTACCAATATTCTCATAAGGTATTATCACTGTTTAAAATATCCATCTCATTCTAAAGAATCATGGTCATAGCACAACCAAATTGAGTATCAAGTTTTGAAGATCATCATATGAGTCACAAATTGGAGAGATTACTCTATAGATCACAAATTTTGACATATCACATTCTAGGTCAAGAAAATAGAGCTCTTGATTCTAGAGTACAACATGATTTTCGATCCCAACATTTAGGTTTCTAGCTTGTACATTGGTCTAGATGGGGTTATACATCCATGATTGAGATTCATATTTAATAATTTGACATAAACATCATATTCCAACATCATGATTTCCTGCTCAAAATCAATTGAAGGGCCCACCCTAGTCCACATGGAGCTTAATCCTAAGTCATAAATTGAACGAGTTAACATAATAATCATTTTACATGTTTGAGATTTGGGAACATGGAAGTCATTATCATATATTGAGGGTGACCTCAAGATCTATATAGGGTGATCATAGGAGTCAAATCAATATCAATATCATTAAGCATGAGCCAAGATTTCATTATTTAATATCGAGTGTAAAATTTGGACATCAAGGTCATAGGTCTACACATTTTGAAGTTGGAGTCTATGCTCCTAACTTGGACCTTTGTGGTGGTCATTCATCCATATGCAACAATCATCAATATATCTAACAATATTTCATGATATCAATCATCAATATCATTGTCATGGTATTCAAGATTGATAAATGATCTAGACCTAGTCCTTTCTAGGAATCCAACCACAAGTTTTAATCTAAAACAACATATTACAAGATCATATTCCAATTTATATACAAAATCATTGAGTATCAATTCATCATATGCTAACCTATTAGAAACTTATGTCAAGAAATCACAATCGGGTGGAAGGGGATTTCTTTCCAAATTCTAAATAATAAATAAGATGAAAATTTAAAGGCAATAATAATAGGAATGTTACATAGGTTAGGGAAGTCATAAGTCAACCATTACCCTAATCCAACACATTAGTCTATATTTAAATAGGGCAACCATCAACTATCAAATCATATTTCACAAGATCACGAGTCAAACATCAAGATAATTAATAAGGAAATCATATTTCATGATTTTGTGAGGTCAAGGTCATAATTACATTTTGTTCCTTTCATGGTCGAGGTAAAGGTAGGTTTTGGAAATCGAGAAGAAAAATTGAGAACCCAAGATTTAGATCATAAAATGGCGAGATTGAGATCTAGGTCCATCATTTTATTCAAATTGAGCCTTCAAAGAGGAATAATAGTTAGTAGGGGATTTTCCTTTATTAAAAAGTCTTTGCATCGTGTTCTAGGGATCCAAAGACATGGTAATTTTTTGGCATGATCTTACACATATTAAACAAGGGAAAAGTTTGAGTTACAATGTTTGAGGTTTGATCAAAAATAGTGAAACATGGGTTTAATCAATAGGGACTTCATCAAACATGAGGTGTGAAACATGAGTCCTTCCATATTTCACCATATTAATTATTTACCTCAAACATAGGAAGCACTTACTTATGATTTTGTAACAATAGGTTTTCATTAACATTATCCATGAGTTCATAACCTTCAAGAGGAATTTCATACATTAAATAGGGTTTTAAATTTGATATCATATCATAGAATTATTATCTTAATCATCTTCCATCATGTTAAATGAATTTTAGTTTCCCCATGCATAAGCTACCCATAACCAAGAAATCATGTGATTAATAGTCATGAGAGAAGAATCACATGAGGAGATGAGAAGACTAACTAATCATAATATACTTGGTTGGCTTAGGTGGTCCTTAAAGAAGAGATTATATGATGGAACACTCTCAAAAATTTTAGGAAAGGACTTTCGTCCTCCCTAGATTCTTAAGATGAGTTATTCCTTAAATATATATAGAGGCGTATGTGTTTCGCTCAAATACCATTTGTCACAGAACCATTTATTACCCTAAGTCAAAACTCTTAGTGGCTACATAGACAAAGGAGAGTGTATTTGGACATCCTTCCCTATAATGGCACATAGTTTCACACTACCAATATATATGAAAAAGGCAATAAAATAACTGAAGAGATAACAAGATACTAAACATGTACCCATTTCTATACTCAAGTATACCCATTGGTGATTTATTTTAGAAATTAGACTCTTGAGTGTAGAGGATCTTCTTTTGGAAACTACAAATTTGATAAACAAAATATATTAGTATGAGTGCATTAAGTATACTATGAGGTGCATGCAAAGCTACTGGGCAGCTGCACCTACCCTAGGTGATGAAGACGACCATGAGGCCATCAGATCACACCAGCATCTATGACACGGGTTGGTCTGACAATCTGTGATGGTCTCAGGATAAATGGAAGAAGACAAAAAGAGGATATGAGAAAAGCAAAGGATAAGGGATGCATGGGCTGCTTGAGAGTTTGGGCCCAATAGGGTATCCCAGAATAGAGAAAAATGTGAGGAAAACATAGGAAAAAGGGGTTCAAACTAGCCTCCGCAATTATACATAACTTTTACATGCAAGCACTGAGTTAAGCACAAAAGGGTGCATTAGAAAGATAATTTGAAGCTCTACAACATGAGCACAACAATAGAATACAAATATCTACAAGTATATGAACAAAAATAAAAGAATGATGATAATGTGTGATAGGAATGCAAACTTGATTTTTGTACACTTGAGCATCACCAAGGTGGTACTTGCCTACTAGATGGGCCAATAGTGCATCAAAATACCTCCAAACATGAAATTGAAGATGATGACAAGAGAGAGGACCAAACTAGAAGTTTTATTCGAAGTTTGAATTTCTAGCTTATCACATCCTCACCGCCTTAAAAGGAATTTAGTCCCCAAAGTTATATCAAGTCATCAATCGAGATTAGTATTTCCTATTCAATGTCAAAATCATCATAGTATTCTCATAAGGTATCATCACTACTTAAAATATCCATGTCATTCCAAAATTGAGCAATCGAGCATCATCGTCATAAAATAGCCACCTTGATTGTCAAATTCTGAAGATCATCACAAGAGTCACAAATTGGAGAGATTACTTTACATATCACAAATTTGGATAGATCACATTTTAGGTCAAGAAAATAGAGCTCTTGAATCAAGAGTACAACATGATTGTCAAACCCAACATTCAGGTTTCTAGATTCTACATTGGACTAGGTGACATTATACATGCATGATTGAGATTGCATATTTCAACAATTTGAGACAAACATCATATTTCAACATCATGATTTCATGCTCCAAATCGATGGAAGAGTCCACCCTAGTCCACATGGAGCTTAATCCTAAGTCATAAATAGAACAAGTTAACAAAGAAATAGTTTTACATTTTTTGAGATTTGGGAACATGGAAGTCATTATCATATATTGAGGGTGGCCTTAACATCCAAAGAGGGTGATCATAGGAGCCAAATAAGTATCAATATCATTAATCATGAGCCAAGATTTCATTAATCAATTTTGAGAGTAAAGTTTGTACATCAAGGTCACAGGTCCAAACATTTTGAATCCAGAGTCTAGGCTCCTACCTTGGACCTTAGGGGTGATCATTTATTGATATGAAATTCGAGCAACATATCGAACAATATTTCTTGATATCAATCATCAATTTCATTGTCATGGTTTTCAAGTTTGATGAATGATATAGACCTAGGCATTTAGAGGAAGCCAACCAAAAATGTACTCTAAAACAACATATTACAAGATTATCATCCAATTGAGATTCATAATTGAGTATGTATATCATCATAAGACTAACCTATCAAAGACTTAGGTCAAGATAACACAATTGAGAGCAAACAGTTTCCTTTTGAAACTCTAAATAATCAAAAAGATGAAAATTTAGAGGCAATAATAATAGGGATGTTACATAGATTAGGGAAGTTATAATTCAACCATTACCCTATTCCAACACATTAGTCTACTTTAGTTATAAACCACCAAGCATATCTAAATAGGGTGATCAACTATCAAATCATATTTCACAAGATCACAAGTCAAACATCAAGATCATTAATAAGGAAACCATATTTCAAGATTTTCTGAGGTCAAGGTCATAGTTACATTCCTTTCCTTTCACATTCAAGGTAATGGTAGAGTTTGGAAATCGAGAAGTCAAATTGAGAACCCATGAGTTTGATCATTATGAGGTGATATTGAGATCTAGGTCCATTATATTATTTAAATGAAGTCTACAAAAAGGAATAATAGTCAATAGGGGATTTTCCTCTTATAAAAAGTCTTAACATCATGTTTTAGGGATCCAAAGACATGGTCATTTTGTGGCATGATCATTGTATGTATCAAAGGGGAAACATTAGCTTAAATATGTTTGAGGTTTGATCACAAATAGATTAACATGGATATAATCAATAGGGAGTTCATCAAAAATGAAGTGCAAAACATGAGTCCCGCCTGATTTCACCATATTAATAATTTACCTCAAACATAGGAAGCACTTAGTTCTGATCTTGTAACACCAGGTTTTCATAAAATTTACCCATGAGTTCATCGCTTTCAAGAGGAATTTCATACATTAAATTGGGTTTTCAATTTAAGATCAGATCATTGAATTATCATCTTAATATGCTTCCATCATTTTAAATAATTTTTTATTTTCCCATGCATAAGCTACCCATAACCATGAAATCATGTGATTAATAGTCATGAGAGAAAAATCACACGAGGATATGAGAATAATAACAAATCATCATCTACTTGGCTAGCTTTGGTGGTTCTTAAGGAAGAGATGAGATGCTAGAAGACTCTTTAAACAATAAGGAAAGGACTTTTATCCTCCCTAGTTCTTAAGATGTGTTATTTCTTAAACATATATAGAAGCCTATGTGTTTTTCTATGATACCATTTCTCATGGAACCATTTATTAGCCAATATCAAAAGTCCAAGTTGCTACATAGCCAAAGGCGAGTGGACTTGGGTGTGCATCCCTAGAATGGAACATAGTTTCACACAAGCTATATATATATGAAAAAGACAATAAAATAACTAAAGAGATAATAAGAAACTAAATATGGAGATAAGAAACATGTACCCATTTCTGTATTAAAGTATACCCATTGGTGATTCATTTAAGAGATTAGAGTCTTGAGTCCAGTAGATCTTCATTTGGAAACTATAAATTTGATAAAAAAAATATCAATGTGGGTGCATTAAGTACACTATGAAAAACATGTTACCACAATTTATGAGTAATATAATAGTTGCTTGACTAGAACCATCATATAAAGAAAGAAGTAGAAACAAGGTGAGAACACTTAATGATGTTGTTTTGTAGAATGAATGTTATAAGTGTATTTCCATTATACTTAACAACATATTATTGCCATTGACCAACTTCCCATATGGACATTAAAATGACTTAGCTGACCTAGTTGTTTCCATATAATGAAATGACTTTCATGCTAATCTCATTCTCTATCTTGTTCAAATCTATAAACTTGTCATACTTGTAGCAAGAAATACCAACTTGAACTATCATATGCTCTCTCAGGATCTTATGACTTGGAAATATGACCTTACTGCATGGAATTGATCAAGTATGACTAGCCATGATCTTGTATGTTTAGACCTTGGTAGAAATTTAAATATCATGTTTCCATAACTCCAAATCAGAAATTATATCACATTTATATTTGATCTTGTGTCGATGGCTCACTTATATCTCGACTTTATGTTGATACTTCTACTATATGGAATCATTGCATGCATGTTTTGGATCTTTGGAAACTATGTTTGAACTAAGTGAAAACTAGATTTAGGGAAACCTCCACATTTCTCATATGATATTTAGATTATCAATTCCTATTGTTCCAAGGCCCACTATTAACTCTTTTTACATCTTAGGTCCTTGTTGTCTTCAGCCTTCTTTAGGATTCTCACTCATAATTTATAGCTTGCTCACTACTCAAAAGGTACGCTTAATCTCTTGACCCTACTATGCTATTGGTTTGTTTTTATGTATGCTCGTATGAATGATTGGATAGATAATCACTTTTGTGAGCTACTTGTTCCCTATGATTAGCACGTTCATTTTTCTTGAAATATGTTGAACAAACCTCAAACATAATTGAACTTGTCCATTATACAAACGTTAGATACCTAATATTCTCGGGGTAAGGGCACAAGGCATGTTGAAAACAAGGTTACATCATTGACTTTGGTCTTGAGGTCCCTCACGTATAAATAGGGTGACATTTAGGATTTCAATCCCATATATCCCTCATGGACCCTTCCAATAATAGGTACTTGGGTCTTATGAGTCATACATGGGCAGCTTGCCATGATGTCTTAGTTCATTATGTCACATGGCATAGAAGAAGTTATTGATTTTGAGAGTACAAGATTAGATGATGACAACCTAAGACAAAGTTTAGAATTTGATCATTTATTCACACAAATGAGTCATTTTTAGAGAAATAATAGACATAGGAGGTCAAGATAGTCATTGGGGTGCATTTAGAAGGTCTAAAACGTCAAGCATAGTCAAAGAGAACCAAGATTACTGATTTAGAGGATTAGAGTAGCTAGGGATCATCAAGGATACATAAAGAACATGGTTGAAGTTGATTACTATTTTTTTATTCCAAAGGCATCATCTTTACTTAATATAGGGGTGAAACATGCAAAACTAGCAAGAGACATTAGCATAATAAGAAAGGTGTGTTTTTCAGAGTAAATTGATATATTGCATCATAGGTTCTGATTAAGAGACCATGGAGACAATAGAATTTGAAGTTTTGCTCATTAAAAGGGGATTTAGTATGATTATCCCTTAAAAGGGGCGATTTTGAGGGGGAAAATGTGGTAGACACGAGGTTGATTCACTGGGTATGCTCTCTGGATGGCAATGCAGATCAGGCCTCAGTCGGTCTATGGTGAAGGAGAGTGGCAGGGTGCATGAATGGCACCTGTACACAGGGAGGTAGGATTTTGAGTGATCGGGGGTAATGTTGGGACCAAGAACGAGCCCGACCATCGCCACATCCCAGAGGTTGAGGGCCCGGATGGGTACACATCGTATCATGAGTGGCTTGGATGCCGACAAGTCCATGTCTGGGAAAGGGATTGAGGATGAGGGGAGAAAGGGGATGAGCTGGCGTGCATGTGCTTTAGATCCTAGTGGCATGCTGGTGAGTTTCCATTAGCTTCCTGAGGCCAAAATAGCAGAGAGAGCCTAAGACATCAAAGACCAAGACTGTAAAGAAGCGAAATCACTTATCTACTAAAAATTTGAACAATAGAACCTCCAGTCCAAACACACTCATAAGGTATGATGGAGTGGGTGTAAAATTTTCAAATCTTTATATAATGGTAATCAAATGACCAAAGTATAGCAACGGAAGAAATAATGACTATATTCAATTATAAAATAAGGGAACATATTAAACTTACATCATAAGGATCCATGTAGAGGAAACCTAGACCACCTCAAAATTGTCTCCAAGCTTTAACTTCTCAATCTAATTCTTGGTCAACATGCCCAGTCATCCAAGTCCTCCACCCCAACAAAAGAGAAATAATAGGATACATCAGCAAAGGTTGGTATGTGCATACAAAATAGGAAATTGAGCAACATATGGAATAAAGGACATCAAATATAAAATGAAGCTTCCCATAGAAAAGATAAGTACCACCAAAGCGGGTATCAAGAGAAAAGATCAAAACAAAAGGGATACTTTACATAGACAACAAATAACAAGAATGTGCTATCAATATAAACATCCACTACCATGGTGGGAAACAAAGCACATATGATCATCAACCTGCATGCATGTGAGATAAGCATAGCCCTAGAACAATATAAACACAATTGGCGGCCAACCTCATATAGTTGAAACCTGATAGAGAACGGAATACTACCAATCTCCCAAATATATATAAAAATATGTGGAAAGAATCACACATCTTGCCCTGGGTATGAGGTTCCTTGCCATCCCCAAAGAGTAGGAAATATCACATCTACTATAAACAAAACCAATGCAATTATACTACTCTAGTGCTACTAAATCACATAGCATGTTTAATGTAGAGGCAAGAAGAAAGTATAGTTAGATTATACCAAAGTAGTCACCACATAAGTGACCAACATATACATCCACCTTACAAGTGGGAAAAAGATATCACATAAACATCCACATCATATTGGGCATATCCAATCTTGCGCCAAGGCAACAAGATCAGAGTCAAGAGAATATCCAAGTTTACCACAAACAAGATTGTTCACAAGAACCATGATATCAAAAGATAAGAGCAATGTGTATAGGCTATTGTCTAGAGGACCAAGAGAATGATAAAGATAGGTTATTGCCCAATAAAGAATAATATGGGATGCAAACATACCTCAAAATAGAGTCCAAACTCCAAAGAACTCCTAGATCCAAGTCTAGGTCACCAAAGGCCTATTAAAACACATATACAATTTTTGTATCAATTTCATGATCATTATCCAAACCCTAAAAAAACCTTTTTATTATTATATGAATTAGGTTATGAAAATCATGCCACTTTATAGATTAGGTTATTAGGATTCAAAAACATATTTTATTATATTTTTCTGACTTATATATATCATTAGTTATGAATTATACAAGTTAATTCATCATTAATTATATTCATTGAAAAGACATGTTATTAATCTTTAGAATTAGTTATTAAAACATGTACCATTAGAAAGCTTGCATTTTTTTGAATCCAATGAGTAATTATTTGTATTTTTCCGATCAGTAGATTATTAGTTATGGATTTTATAAAATCAACCAATCAGAGAGCAAAGAAAATCCATGTCAGCATTTATCAAATGAGAGTCTGAGAGAGAGAGAGAGAGTGGGTCCAGCCCAGCCAACATGGCCCAAAGACAAGTTGCCAAGTGAGTCGGTCAATCACTGATGGACTCACCCAAAAAGAAAACAAAATGACTAAAGTGACCCTGCGAGAAAGAGCCAAGAAAGAGGAAAGTGGAGGGTAAAAGTGGGAATATGCTAGGGGGATTCTTCTCCTACCACCCACCCCACCATTGATGGCTAAAGTAGTAGTGGCCTATAGGAGAGAATTGGGTGAAAACACCACATGCGATCTAACAAGAAACCAAAAGCACAGAAGGCAAGAGGAGCATCTCGCGAACTCACTGGTGCAAGAAATTGCTACATTGGTGCCATGAGGAGGACCAGAGCACTGCCACAACCTCGGGAGAAGAATAGGTTGGCGAAAGTTGTACAAGAAATCTCCAAATGAATTGATGGGTGTAATAGGTTGTGTGAGATCTGTCAAAGCCAATGGTATAGCTATTTATAGGGGGAAGGGTGAGGCTCAAGCAAACCCAACCATGGCTGAGAGCCTTGGAGCCCAAGGTTTGGGTGACACAACAAAATTGCACGAGTTATGGCTCATTTTGTTTGAAACAATGAAAGAAAACTACTGGAAAAGAAATCAGAAGAAAAGGATTAGAAATGAGGAAGGTACGTGGGAACAAAAATCAAATTCACTATTTATAGCCTGGTCGGTCTCCTACTTGAGGTAGGAGATGACTCCAAAGCCATTGGATTAAGTTCTATGTTGGTCCATGTCCATCACAACTAATGTTGGTTCTAAAATAGTTAAATCAAATGTAAAACAGATCATGACAAATTAAATGACATTCCCAATCAATTTCGACTATAATGTATACATATTTATTTCCTTTTTCTCTCTCCTATATTGAGGGTGTAAACGAATCCCAAATTTATTGGAATTTTGCACATAGGCTAACTAAAGCATGTAGATTTCGATTATAAAATTAGATTTGCCTTTTGAGAACTTTTAATGTGTTAAATAAATCAAATATTACTTTCTCTTTCTACATGCATTGATGACATTAGGATTATCCAAATTAGGTAAAAATTCATCCACAAGTTAATTAAGTATGTTGAATATGAATTTAGCATTATTTCCAACTTTTGGTGTCATGAATTATATTTATTTATTAATTACACCTTTTAGGCAATTTCTCTCTCCTATCATACCATATTCTTTCAAGGTTGTCCAAATTAAATGAAAATTGACATGTAGGCTTATTTTAATGTGTAGATTACGAATTTGAAGTCTATTTTTTATTTTGAGGCTTTCTTACATGGGTTTTGTCGTCTGGCCCATTAGAGGCCCATTAAATCATTATGCATCCAAATAAGTTATTCATCACCTTATTATCACCAAATGAATTATATGACATATTAGATTACATTATTCATGCATTTGATTATTAGGATCACTCTGACCTTAACCGTGTTTGGTCAAACCTAAAAGGTCAAACTTCCAGGGTAGGGTCCAAGATTTGGAATGTTCCAATACTCCACCCCTTAAAAGGATTTTGTCCTCAAAATCTATAGATCCAAACATCAACTATCAACTATTCTCCACCCCTTGAAAGGATCAACCTAACAAGTCAAACTGAACAACCTTTTAGAGCTACCCACTTCTCTTAGTTATGAAAGTTTTTAGATATTAATATTTCTCATGTATCCAACTAAAGTCACCATCTAGGGTTGAGTTTTTAGGTCCTCGTGTCTCTAACCTATCAACCCTACATGAACATCCAAAAGTCATAGGGTAGGTCAACTACATCATTATATCATTCCTAGTCATAAAACTAGGGTTAGATTCTACTTAAACTAGAGTTTCTCTTCATTGTGACTTAGTTCAAGAAAACTTTGGAAAACCCAGAGAAAACATTTTGTTTTGTACGTATAGTATTATATAGAAAAAAATTTGTTGTGAAAAACCTTTGCAATTGAAAACTAAAATTTAGGACCCAAAATCAAAGCAAAAACCAAGTCACAATATTTCCATAACAAGACTTCTTATCTTACTACCTCCTCATAACCTAATTGCATCCTCAAGTCAAACCTCATGTCATCATCAAAGATAAAATCTAGGGTGAACATCTCACCTAGAGGTAACTATTTACATCAAGGGTACTAATGGGGAGACAAAATTGAAATAGTCAGACTCCGACTACCATGGGCTCTGATACCAAGATGTAAAGAAGCGGAATCACTTCTCTACTAAAAATTTGAACAATAGAACCTCCAACCCAAACACACTCATAAGGTATGATGGAGTTGGTGGAAAATTTTCAATTCTTTATATAATGGTTATGAAAAGACCAAAGTATAATAGCAGAAGAAATAATTATTATATTCAATTATAAAACAAGAGAACATCTTAAACTTACATCATAAGGATCCATGTAGCGGAAACCTAGACCACCTCAATACTGTCTCCAAGCATTAACTTCTCAATCAAATTCCAAGTCAACATGCCTTGTCATCCAAGTCCTCCACCTAGGGTTGGAAGCATACCCCAACGACAGAGAAACAATAGGATACATCAGCAAAGGCTGGTATGTGCATACAAAATAGGAAATTGAGCAACATATGGAATAAAGGACATCAAATATAAAATGAAGCTTCCCATAGAAAAGATAAGTACCACCCAATCGGGTATCAAGAGAAAAGATCACAACAAAAGGGATACTTGCCATAGCCAACAAATAACAAGAATGTGCTATCAATATAAACATCCACAAGCATGGTGGGAAATAAAGCACATATGATCATCAACATGAAAGCATGTGAGATAAGCATAGCCCAAGAACAATATAAACACAATTGGCAGCCAACCCTCATAAAGTTGAAACCTCATAGAGAAAGGAATACTGCCAATCTCCCAAATATATATAAAAACATGGGGCAAGAATCACACATCTTTCCCTAGGTATGAGGTTCCTTGCCGTACCAAAAGAGCAGGAAATATCACATCTTCTATAAACAAAACCAATGCAATTATACTACTCTAGTGCTACTAAATCACATAGCATGTTTAATGTAGAGGCAAGAAGAAAGTATAGTCATATTATACCAAAGTAGTCACCACATAAGTGACCAACATATACATCCACCTTACAAGTGGGTAAAAGATATCACATAAACATCCACCTCATAGTGGGCATATCCAATCATGCACCAAGGCACCAAGATCAGAGTCAAGAGAATATCCAAGTTTACCACAATCAATATAGTTTACAAGAACCATAGTATCAAAAGATAAGAGCAATGTGTATAGGGTATTGCCCATAGGACCAAGAGAATGATAAGGATAGGTTATTTCTCAATAAAGAATAATCGGGGATGCAAACATACCTCAAAATAGATTCCAAACTCCAAATAACTCCTAGATCCAAGTCTAGCACCAAAGGCCTATTTAAACACATATACAATTTTTATATCAATTTCATGATCATTATCCAAACCCTAAAAACACCTTTTTATTATTATATGAATTAGGTTATGAAAATCATGCCACTTTATAGATTAGGTTATTAGGATTCCAAAACATATTTTAATATAATTTTCTGACTTATATATCATTAGTTAAGAATTATACAAGTTAATTCATTATTAATTACATTCATTGAAAACACATGTTATTAATCATTATATTTAGTTATCAAAACATGTACCATCAAAAATCTTGCATTTTTCTAAATCCAACGAGTATTTATTTGTATTTTTTCGATCAATAGATTATTAGTTATGGATTTTATAAAATCAACCAATCGGAGAGTAGAGAAAATCCACATCAGTGTTTATCAATTGAGAGACCATGAGACAGAGCGAGAATGGGTTCGGCCCTACCAACATGGCCCAAAGACAAGTTGCCAATTCATCCGGTCAACCGCTGATGGACTTTCCCAAAAAGAAAACAAAATGACTAAAGTGACACTGTGAGAAAGAGCCAAGAAAGAGGAAAGTGAAGGGAAAAAGTGGAAATTTGTGAGGGGAATTCTTCTCCTACCACCCACCTCACCATTGATGGTTGAAGCAACCGCAGGCTATAGGAGAGAATTGGGTGAAAACTCCACACATGATCTAATGAGAAACCAAAAGCACAGAAGGCAATAGGAGCATCTCGTGAACTCACCAGTGCAAGAAATTGCTACGTTGGTGCCACAAGGAGGACTAGAGCACTGCCGCAACCCCAGGAGAAGAACATGTTTGTGGAAGCTATTCAAGAAATATCCAAATGAATTTATGGGTCTAAAAGGTTGTGCGAGGTATGCCAAAGCCAAGGGTATAGCTATTTATAGGGGGGATGGTGAGTCTCGAGCAAACACAACCATGGCCGAGAGCCTTGGGGCCTAAGGTTTGGGTGATTTCCAAACACACAGCAAAATCACATGAGTTATGTCTCATTTTGTGCAGAACAACAAAAGGAAACTACTAGAAAAGAAATAGGAAGAAAAGGATTAGAAATGAAGAAGGTATGTGGGAACAAAAATCAAATTCATTGTTCACGGCCTGGTCGGTCTCCTACTCGAGGTAGGAGACGACTCCAGAGTCGTTGGATTAAGTTCCACGTTGGTCCAAGTCCATCACAGCCTTCTGTTGGTGCCAAAATAGTTAAATCAAATGAGAAACAGAGCATGACAAATTAAATGACATTCCCAATCAATTTTGACTATAATGTATACATATTTATTTATTTTTCTCTCTACTCTATTGAGGGTGCAAACGAATCCCAAATTAATTGGAATTTTAACATATGCTAATTAAAGCATGTAGATTCCAATTATAAAATTAGATTTTCCTTTTGAGAACTTTTAATGTGTTAAATAAATCAAATCTGATTTTCTCTTTCTTCATGCATTAATGACATTAGGATTATCCAAATTAGGTAAAACTTCATGCACAAGTTAACTTAAGTGTGATGAATATGAATTTAGCATTATTTCAAACTTTTGGTGTCATGAATTATATTTTTTATTAATTACACCTTTTAGGCAATTTCTCTCTCCTATCTTATCATATTCTTTCAAGGTTGTCCAAATTAAATGAAAATTGACATGTAGGCTTATTTTAATGTGTAGATTATGAATTTGAAGTCTATTCTTTATTTTGAGGCTTTATTACTTGGGTTTTGTCATCTGGACCATTAGAGGCCCATTAGATCATTATGCATCCAATTAAGTTAATCATCATCTTATTAATACCAAATGAATTATATGACATATTAGATTACATTATTCATGCATTTGATTATTAGTATCACTCTTACCTCAATCGTGTTTGGTCAAACCCAAAAGGTGAAACTTCCATGGTAGGGTCCAAGATTCAGTATGTTACAAAGACACATGCATGAGTGGGGAAGGGAAATGCATGCAGGACTGATGGATCGGGACCCTTCGAGCCTCGCTCAATGCCTGAGGGGTTGTCACCTACCTTGAGATAGGGTTTCCCCCTAGAGTAGGTTGTGGCCATTGCAAAACGGTGAGCTGGAGGGGGTTTTTGGGTTGGGATGTGAAACTAAAAAGGAAAAGTGGAGGATGGTAGATAGGAGGGTGGGTTTTATACGTAAAGGGGTGAACATGGTGACAACTAGGGCTCTTCGATGGCTTGCAGCCACTAAAGGTGAAAAAAAGAAGAGGCTAGTTGCCTCCCCTGCCCCTACGCACACCTCATTGGATGTGGGTCTGGTGATGGGGTTAAAAAGAGGGACTCGATACACCCATGGTGGTCACGAGAGGTGCTAAGGAACTTGTAAAGATGCTAGGTAGTTGCACCTACTACCTTGGATGATGAAGATGACCCCGAGGCTATCTTGATCATGCCATGATTCGTGGTAATGGTTGATCCAACTGTCCCAGATGATCTCAGGATGAAGGAGAGAAGAGAAAAAGGGGATATGATAAAAGAAAAGGATTAGGGTTGCATGGGTTGCTCGAATGTTTCGGCCCAAGAGGGTGGCCCAGAACTAAGAAAAAGGTGGGGAAAACAAAGGGAAAAGGGGTTCAAACCCACATCTTCAGTTTTACATAACTTTTACATGCTAGTTCTGATTTAAGCATAAAAGGGTGTCTTGGAAAGATAATTTGAAGATGTACAATATGAGCACAAGAATAGAGTACAAATGGTTACAATTATATGATCAAAAATAAAATAATGATGATGATGTGTGATAGGAATGCAAACTTGATTTCCATATACTTGAACATCACCAAGGTGGTACATGCATACTAGATGGACCAATAGTGCATCAAATCACATCTAAGCATAAAATTGAAAGTGAGGATAAGAGAGAGGAGAAAAATAGAAGTCATATTAAAAATTTGAATTTCCAACTTATCACACATATCTTTACACATAATGAGTTGAACATGAGGATTTGGTGATTGTTGGAGTTGATCAATGACTTTGAATGAAGAATAAACTATGAGCATGAAAGAAAAAATGTTGTTGCAGATTCTTAGAGAAATATTTCATATTAATATTCTTCGATCGATGATTTACAAGTTTATTATATGACATGTACAAAGACAAAGACATTGGTATCACTTTGTTAAATTAATGCTTAGGTGGAAGTAACCTTGTTGGGAGGCATATTAACACAAGAAAATCAAGACTACCTTCACACATGTAATTAGATACGGTCAAAAGGTAGTTGTAGTGGTACAAGAAGTATAGTCTGAGTAGATTCATGGATAAAAATTTAGTCTAATCTGATGTGATGATATATACTATATATTCAAATCTATGTGTTAAAAAGCATGATGGCTTTCAAGAGTGAAATGATGGTTATTAATGTTTCCATGACTGGTTTTCTATTCATGAGGAAGGAGTTTTGAGGGATATGGTGCTTGAGGATGCACACTTTCTTATATATTTTGTGCATACTGGCAATGCCAATATGTACAAGTATTGAATTACATGTATTTATGCTCATGGGTGAAGTGTCACATGGCAGAGTTTGTGGCAAAGTGCTACATTTTTCTACATGTTAAGACAAGGCATGAAAAACCTACATGGTAGTTGCAGTCAGTTCCTATCCCTTAGTTAATATGAGGTCATGTCACTATGAAATATGTGATTAGTATGCCTAATACAACCAAGGGATATGATTCCATTGGTGTAGTTCTTGACTATATGACCAAGTAAGAATAGATATTGATGGTCAAAACTCCCTACAAAATTATGAAATTTATCAAATCTATATGGATGGCAGAGTCTACTGGAAAGTATACCATCCTCTAACATGTATAAAAGATGACCATAGTTTACATATACATTTTGGGAATAGTTGCATAAATCACTTGTCAGAACTAACTGTTAGCATAGTTTTTCACTTATAAATTGGTTTTGTGAGATGATGGTCCACACACTTGAAGATATTTTGGGATCTTATATTTTTGGGTCCATTGGTATCTGGGATATTCTCCTAATTTTGGTAGATTCTTTATATAAAAACAACTATTGAATGAGTGTATACATGGAAATATGTGAATTTCTATATAAAGTAGGTGTTAGAGATTGCATATATATTCATACAAGATAAATAAATTTCAACTTTTGGGACTGATTTAGTTAAGCATACAATTGAAAAGATACATATTTTATAGAAATTGTTGGATGAAGAACAAGATAGAGAGAAGTCATATGCTAACAACCAGAGGAGATCTCTAGAGTTCTAGGTTCAAAGATAAATTCCTCAAATGTATAACCTTGAGAACAAGTAT
Source organism: Alisma plantago-aquatica (assembly GCA_963693085.1). Lineage (NCBI taxonomy): Eukaryota > Viridiplantae > Streptophyta > Magnoliopsida > Alismatales > Alismataceae > Alisma > Alisma plantago-aquatica. The sequence goes on from OY856409.1 coordinate 305,265,882, forward strand.
TAAGGTTTGGGGAGAAGGATGAGCCTTCTTCTAGGTTCATTTGTCCTTATTTAGTCACAAAATAGTTTGGAAAAATGCCTAATCATTGGAGTTTCTTCCATAGTTACACATATTGAACAATGTTTTCAATGTAAACATATTGAGGAAGTGGCATCATGATATCAAACATATGATACAACCAATTGACGTCTAGTTAGCAGAGGGTATCACAAATGAGGAAGTATGTGGTTAGATCTTGAACAAGATATCATATAAGTTGAGGATGAAGGATATACTCTTATCAATGTTTTTGTGGCATCACCATGGTGTTTTGGAGGTCACCTAGGAGCTGGAGGAGGATATAGTCAATCATATTTGTCATTTTGTAAGGATTTTAGTAGAGATATTATATTACAAGGGATGAGCTAAGAGACTATGAACGTTTACTTTCTTTAACTTTACTTCATTTTCCCCTAGTATCATCATTCATGTGATTTTTATTGATACATTTTTCATTATTTTAAATATATAAGATGATAATTTAGTAATGCACATAAGTTTTAAATATTGGGGATATATGATTCTTAGTATATGGTTTGATGAAATTATCAAAGTTCCATACTTCAAAAACTATCTTATATAGTACATGCATTCATTGGATTTGTCAATCTAATAGGGATAACGTTGTGGTTTTGGGGTGGGCTTTTCGAGTATTAATTGATTGGATAGATTTATAAGTGCCCTATTATGGTTGTAGTTACCACCTATTGGTCTTTATCCCTAAGACTTATATTTCCCCTTTGTAGAACAATATCTAGAATAGTGTTTTGGGTATTCACTAGTGAGAATGTTGAAATAATAGGAACTCAACATTGAATTTAGTGAAATGTATGAAAATGTAATGTTGTGGAGGTGTGAAGGCATGATTAGATTTGATGCTATTTTTGGGCTTGTTATAATTTATGAACTAGCATTATTTGTCGTTGATGTTGGTAGCCTCTCTTGATGCCTTTGTTGCTTCTTTCCCTGCCAATGATCTATTGCATTTGAGATGACACAATTAAAAATGAAAGGAAGATCTACATGTATTTGGTTGAGTATGATGACCAAGTATAGACAACTCAAATCCTTGATTTTATGTGATTCAACCTCTTTTCTAGAAAAGTTTGCCATCCCAACTCACCTGATTTCCACTTAACCTAAATATCAAGATTCAAATTCTCTTCAGACCTCCTAATCTTATCAAAATCAATCACATTGAGTTATGAATAAAATCTCATTAGAACTACAAGATCAACTCATACTTAGTATCTAACATTTCTCCTTACTTTGATTTGTCAAACTATCATACCATATTAGACACATAATTGTTAAGGTACTACTTTGACTAAAATAACCTATTAAAATCAAGGCAAGTGATGTTTACAACTCCATGCATTGGATCCAATACCTAGCGATGATTTTCATGTGAAACCTCATTTTCCTCAAGAACATTAGACAACCTAATAATATTTAATGTTTAAAACAAGCAAGCATCAACTTCATCCTGATGAGAACTTTTGGTAAAGTGAAATTCTCTATGTTCCTATTATTTTTATCAATAATTCTAAATTTCCTCACTGGATATGGCTAAGTGTATTTGGTGTAAAGTTTCTTACCATCTAGGTGATGGAAGTCATCATTTCTTTAGCAATCGATTGCATCCTAGGGATCAACAAGATTGTTGGTGAATGTGGATGAGTTAGAGTTGATGCCACTTCTTCTTCATCATCTAGTGTATAGTCATACTCTATTGTTGATCATACTCTCATTACAAGTGATGGAGGAAGTGGTAAGGGTTGGTTTTTTACTTGACCTTCTAAATCTTCCAGAGTTCTACTAGTACCACAATTATTGTTCACAACCCATTCTTCTCTACCACATACCAATTTTGTAGAGAGTAAATAGATATTATAGGTTGTTTCATAAGAAAAAACTCTATGAGTACTATGTATTAATATAAATGTAAGCTTTGATACCATGAAAGTAATAGAACCTCCCAACAATAAAGTTAAACATTATTATATGGGGTGGCCAGTAGATCATAAGAAACTAAATTAGTTCATCATCCCAATGTTTAACCAAAAATCAAGTAATAGTACAAAAATTAGCATTAAGTGATGACTAAAATTAACATTTAATCATATTCAAATTTATAAGATTCTCATATTTTCCCTTCAAATCTATTTAATAAAACATCAATCACACTTTATGAAATATATACAAGTTTAATATGTTTATTTTCCTCCAATAATATATCTACATCTATCTAAAAGACCTTAATATAAAATCTTCTAACCATATGTTGACAGACACAAACTTCTCCTAATTATGAGGTTGTCAGATACTCTATCAGGTTAATAGGTAAACGAATCGACTTTACTTGATATTAAGAAAGTTTAGAGTAAGAAAAAATGTATAAGAGTAATATATATATGTATATATATATATGTGTGTGTGTGTGTAGTCTAAATTTGATTATGTACTTGATATTAAGAAAGTTTAGAGTAAGCAAGAATGTATAAGAGTAACAAACATCATAGATGGCTTTCTGGTTTCCATATAAATGATTTCCCTAAATCTACTTGGCATGTGCATAGCCATGTCAAATTAGTTATGGTAAGCTAGCATGAAAAACCCATTCTCCATGACTTCAGGTTTGTATGTTCACTTTAACACAATTAGATCAACTTAGGTCTCACATATGGTTAGGTAGATCTTATATCATATATATGTTCTCATTTGTAAACCATGGTTCAAGACTAGGTCGAACCTCAAATTTTTTATAAAGTTATATTTGATGTCATTCTTGATGCATTTCATGTATCAAGGATTATGTATATATCCCCTTTTAGTTTCATTTTTAATCTCATTAGTGATTTGGTGAATCAAGCTCACCTATATGGGTCTCACCTATATCCTTAGAGTTATTCTTTGGTTCTAGTCCACTCCAAGGCTTCTTCTCATGGGTGCAATGCATCACAAGAAAGACTCATTTATCATTCCAAAAATAGATAACAGGTAAGGTATGTGGTATTGAAGAAACCTATCGAAATGATATTAGGTTATCTCACCATAATATCATGTATTTTACTCATCTTAAGAAATTCAATCATATGATGTCATGAAGCAGTACATAAGAATAATTTGCACTGATGAATGTTAATCATCTCCATATTTGATTTTGATTCCCTTCCATAATGTAATTAAATGCGTTTTAGGTTCAATACACCAAGTAAGCGAACATTTAACAATAAGAATATATTCAATAAAAGAAGAAGTGTAAAAAATAGTTATCATATCTCTAGATATTGTTGTTCATTTAAAAATAAGAAATAGTGCAAGAGAAATTCCCCTACAGAATTCCAGTTTTTTCTCTATCATCTTCAATTACCGCTTGAACTTATGTGGGATTGAAGAAGGAGAATGTGTGATTAATGCTTCTATATATAGTTATATAATCACATATATAGTTCAATGTAGGCATTTCCTTAAGGGTAAATATTTTTGTCAAACCACTAACTATGTTGTAGACTCAACCCTTACATGGCATTGCCAGACTAAAGATAAAGATTGGATAATAAAATAAGGAAGTAAAGAGTTCTTGCTCTAGTTTTTGGATGACATGTAGAGTACGTGAGAGAATAAAGGACAAGAGAAGAAAAAAAAAGAAAGACTTTAAGGATAGTTATTATTACAAGAGGGGTAACTTCAGTACAAATATCTAAAATAAAGTGAATTCCAACTTTGTATCTTTTTATAGCGTGAAATTAATCAGGGAGAGATTTAGGTAGTGAAGAATAGAGAAAAAGACATCTTGGTTCAAAAGGAATCCCCTTAGGATTTATGAATATTTGTTATTTAGCATGTTTTATTTTTTGTTGTAGAAAAATTACAAGTTGGTCAACATATTTGATTATTCAGTCACACTTTTGTGGTCAATGGGCTAAAAGTAGTCATATCTAGGATAATTTCCAACAAAATTCAGGTTGATGCCGACAAGTTGGTCCAACTGGTAGATCGAACTTCTACAGAAACCAACTGAATTTTTGTGGACATCAGTCTTTGTGCTCATAACATCCTCTAATGTCAGTATGACCTTTGAGTCTACAAATTACCCTATCAACAACGTTTCATGGACTTTAGAGGTGATTTCAATATTATTCTTATCTCCATTTCATATGCCCAAAATATTCAAACCTTGTCATCCACGTAGGTTACTGTCATGCATACAAGATATTACATCATGTGATATTCTATTAGTGCACATATCATTTGACATGCATGAACATGCAATTTAGTTTTACTAATCATGTTTACTTGTTAGAAAAAAATTTCACTAAATTAATGTATCATCATGTAGATCCATTTAAACATGTTCCATTATAAAAATATAGATATTCTTTGTTAGTTCATATAAGAAAGATATTGTATAGAAATTACAGAAACTATGATATTGGTTTAATTTTAGACTAGGAATGGGTCTTTGTATCTAAAAACAAAAAAGTTATATAGATAAGTATAAGAACAATGATGTGAAGACTGATGAATGCATATTTATCTTATTTACGATCGCATCTTTAGCCCTTTTTTGAGCTTAGATCCCTTAGTTTATCTTTCAATTTGCTCCTATATAGGTTTATAATTTTATATGAATATTTAGGATTTTACCAAATCCACTAGTTGATACTAATGCCCGATGGTCTATCAATATACCCCCAGGAAGTGATCTTGTCCAAACCTCGATGAGTTGACATCTCGTAGACCAGCGAGTGGCAGCTCGATGAAATGTTATCACCCGACAAGGACCCAAGCTGATACAAATCAATATCCTCGTCGACCGTCAAAAACTTTAAAGACTCAAGCACAATGGAATTGCTGCAAAACTGACCAAAGGGAACAGTAAGCCCATTGACAAACTAGAGGACGACACTCCTAGACCAACCAGATGTTTCCCAACAAAGTCCCTACTCCATCACACAATAACGTTCCAGTGACAAATGGTCGATGGAATTGAGGCATTTGAGCCCGATCAGCGCACTGCTTGCATATTTGTTGATCGGTAAGCTTGTAAATTCCATCATCCAATGAGACCTCTACTGTTCTGTACTCCACACATTATAAATACATGTACCCCTCCCTAGTTGCAGGGGATCACTTCCTTTCCATCCACGCTGCCAAGTTATTTCTCTATGCCCAACCAATAAAGATGATATACATCAGCCTCTGACGACAGCCCTATGGTTCTTTGATTGTGCCCACACTCCACCATCTTCGTGCTTCCATCTCCTCCATCTTGTATCCATGAAGGTGGATAGATCTCCATCTTCTCCATCCATTTATCCACCTACTTCTCCTCTTAGGTGACCCAAACTCAAGGAGGAAGGAAGGACAAAGAAGAACACTACCCGATGAGAGTCTAGGTTGAGCTTCACTATTCAATCGGATTTTGCTACTTCATTGGGCGCAAAGACTCTATTGCTCTAACTGAGCAAGATCCATTCTAAATCAAGAAAAAGATGGCTAGATCTTCCTTTCCTTCTCCTTGTTATAATATCATTATGATGAGTGAGTACTCCTTCTCAATAGGGTGTGATAACTGGCCTCATTATCCATGCTTACATGTCAATATTTTGGCATTAAATGGATTGAATATAACTCTTTATGTCAATGTTAATGGTTTATACATGTTTTATGGATTGATCACCTACTCTACATGATCTATTATATTCCTATGTTGTGAGAACTTCAATACTTAGGATTTGTATATAAGTTAACTTAGTTGATGCCAGGATGAGGTCTTATAAAGGAATATATCTAGAGCAATAATTATGTGACTTGTGAGTAAAGAGATGTATGTCACGATATGGTGTGGGGACTAGCACCGATTCTTATACTTACATGTAAATATTTTGACGTTTAATGGCTTTATATAACTCTTCATGTCAATGTTGATCACTCGATACAGTTTTGTTGATTGATCACCTACTCTACATGATCCATTATATTCCTATATTGTGAGAACTTCAAAACTTAGATATCGATTAACTTGGTTGATGCCTCGATGACATCTTCTGAAGGAATATCTCTGGAGTAGTAGTTTCATGCTCTGTGAGTAATGAAACATCAATCATAAGGGGATATCTACACAATTTTCCACACCAAAATGGTGGATCTTGCTTTTGCTTCATTTGATTGGTTTTACAATCATATATATGTTATGGATGAGTTTGTGCATGTAGCATTGGTGAAACTTGATTCCACCCTAGTGACATTTATCATTAATTCAGAACTTATCTTAATCCTACTCTTTTACTTCTTTGCAATTATTTTGATTCAACCCAAATCAACTCTTGGTTCTAAAACTTGATCTTAGTTTAACTAGATACAAATTATAAGACTTTTAAAAATGTGGTCTAGTTGGAATTTGATCCTTAACTATACTACGATAAGACCCGTCCACTTGTAGGTGGTATTATTACATTTTTTTGGTAAAAACTTAGGGATTTCAACCCAAATGAATTTTTTGGTGCAGTAAAACCCACATTAAAGACCAACCTTGAAGTGAATCAAACAAATATGAACTATATGCCTTATTAAATGTTGGATTCTTTTGATCATAATATCAAAGTCCCAAGATCCTTATCAAAACAAGTTTTTCACTATTATGAAAAACCACTATATAAGGTTTGCACATAATTCATGTGGTTAAGCATAGTGTCAAGGTCATGCAATATTGATCTACAATAGGTAGAACAACAAAGGTTTTACACATTTATTGTCTATATTGAAAGGAATTCTTTGTGAAAGGAAAGATATTCTAACTTTGACTAACAAAGAAAAGAAAATGTTATGCCTGATGGGAATGAAGGAAATGAAGATAAATTCATACCCAATTTCTTTAATAATATTTATAAATGAGTGCATGAACTGAAATTTTTTGAAAATGTTGTCCACTTAGATATAAAATTGAGCAGTTAAGATAGGGACAAGAAGGGTTGTCCAACAAGTTGGCTTTCTAACTACCCATACTAATTAGAATTAAAAGTGTATTTGTTAATTTAAAAGATAATTGGAATCTATCATGGCATGTATATGTAAAGGAAAATGACTATGTAGTGGTATCAAATTCTTCAGAATCACCAAAATGAAAAGAAAAAACATTGTGTACCCCCAATTAGTAAATAAATGATGAAATTGAAAAACGGACTTTCAATATACTATAGTTTAAGAAACTAATATAGTACTTAACCTATTATATTTGTTATGTAAAATTTTCCTCCATGTATATGTTCAAAAAACAAGTATTTCATGTTATCTTTGTTTATTTTCAAGAACAAGCAACTTAGAACTTTGATGGACAACCTAACCAACCTATGAGAAGAATTCAATTAAGACTATGATTCTTTATGTAAATTAAATTTATGTTCTAATTTTTTGACTTCACAAAAGGTGCTCAGTTGGACTGCCCTCTTAGTGTAGGTGATTCAACTTCTACGTCCTTGCATCCTCTTATATGACCTTCCACTCTATGAGCCTCATAAAGGAAGTCAGGTCATCTCCTCCATATATGCACTTGGGTATCCTGGTTGGAATCCTATTATGCTAAATTGTCAACAACAATGTTAGTCCTTCTTCTACTAGAGAACAATATAACATTATTTCTCTTCTTCATCAACCTCTACCACAATTTGGCGATAGGCTTGAACATGGTTGGCACAATAGCAATATTTTGGAGAAGCTTATACACTAGTTGGCTATCAATCTTTAAGTGCTATTGTTTATGCACTAATAATAAATTCCTAAACTATGGGATAGTTTTTTGATATAGTGTAAATGGATCTAAAGTGTATTATATATATGATGAAAACATTGATTTGTATAGATGAAAATATATCGTAGAGACTTTATATCTTAGTCTTGAAAGATTCCTCTTATCTTGACCCATGTTTTTCCCTAAGCTCATCTTACTTATCCTAGTTACTTGACTTATTGGATTATCACTGGTAATAATTACTTTAACCTTCCTTGTGTTCGAATAGAAACAAAATTTTTGATGAATACGAAAAAACCCCAACTAAACCAATATATATCAAATCTTGAATTTGTAATAGGATCAGGTGGTTAATCCATAAGAATGATAGGGTTTGGGTGTTGTGGGTAAAACCCTAATTGGTGACATGTTTACCATGCAATGTTTAATGAGATAAACCTTAAGAGATAATGATACACACACATATATATTAGTGGCTTTGGATCTTACTCTATATGAACAATGTTATATAAGGGGATTGACAAACTACATATGCATATAAGGCCAAAATAAGTTTAGCTTCATTGGGATCAAAGTTCTTTGTGGGCCTGGATGTTGTTATGGGATTTAGGACCTTGAAATTGACTAAATTGACTTCAAATTCATGCCCAATTGATGGGTATCTTAGTCTCGAGTCAGTATGGAACTTACATAATGTTCAAATGAACCAAACCCAATTCAGTTGACTCTATCCGAGCTCATATGAGGATGGCCAAATTCATGAAAGGGTGGTGTATGTAGATGTATGGAAAACTTAGGAAGGAATGGAAGGAACTTAGGCCATATTACCAGTGAATTAAGTTGAGTTGGTTGAGGTGTTTCTCAATTTAAATTGGATGAGATAGAGATGAGACAATACCTAGTCTAGTGAGATACTAGGGCCAAGTTCTAAGAAATTACCTTGAGTTGGAGGTAATGTAGGCCAATTAAATATGGGTTAATCTATTGGGTTTTAGGGGAGGAAGAGAAGGCAGTGGAAACAAAAATTTTCTCCCCCAAACCCAACACGAGGAAATGCGTCAACGTCTATATAATAGGAAAGGATGGTTTGTGGAATCATACCTTGTCCCGAGGCTTGCTCGGTGATAATACCTCGCGCCTTGCACAGTCTTCAACTCCGGTCTTAGACGGTGTCTGTGCAGCTCCTGGTCGCATCGGGACTGACAACGCCTCCTCTCACCAGACTGTCGGGATTGACAGTTGTCCTCCTGAGCGGCAGAAACCTCCCGCCTCTGAAGTAGTCCACACGGACCACCTAGAACTCCACACTCCTTGTCCCACAAGGAAGTGGAAGGAGTCGCACCCTCCTGTTGATGTACTAGTTGCCAACACACTCTCCTGCCTCCAGTTGCAACTGCAGTTGTCCTTCCCTTGTTGCACCTCCCTTTGCGGGAAGCACTTGCTCGGGCTCTCTCTCGGTTACCAAAACTAGTGAGAACGACAACTTTGCAGAGCAACTGGTTGCACTGAGTTGTACATGGAGAAGCCCCCAATACCCCTATATATATAGGAGGGTCATGGGACAGGGTTCTCCATCCCGGGCAATGCGGGACTAAAGAAGGAGTAGAAGGGTTCAAGATTTTCCACCAAAAACAACCAACTCGCAACCTAAACCGGTCGGTTGGAACACCAACCGATCGGTTGGGACCCATGAGCCGATCGGTTCACTTCTGAACTGGTCGGTTTTTGGTCTTGATCAGTTCCCGGTTGACTTTCCTTCTTTTGTTTCTAATTGGTATCGAATACCAATCCTTGTTCCAATCAAATTGGGCAAGTGAAACGCAAGGAAAATTCTCACCGACCTAACTTTCCCAACTTGCTCGATTGCACCAGTTGAACCGATCGTTTCAACACTTGAACCGATCGTTTCACTCTGACCATGAGCCGATCGACTCAACACCTGAGCTGACCGGTTCAACAACCTCAGCCGATCGGTTCAATACTTGAACCGATCAGTTGGGAGTACAGGTTGTGCAGAATCAGTCAAATGCGATTTCAATCAATTTGATACTCCAATCAATATGTTCAACACCTTGAACAATATGATATTGAGCTATTAATTGATTGAGTGTTTAATTGAACTACTAAACTCCTTTAGTAATCAATCTAAACATGGCTTGTGGATAAAACTCCTCTTCCAGGTTAAATCCTATGTGTGTGACCCTGCAGGTCCATTTCACGTTGGCAGTGAAAGTCCATAACACTTATGACTTCACAAGAAAAGAGTGGTGCCTAGTCACACATCAGTGCTACCCAAGTGAAAGTAGAAAGTTGGAGAACAACTTTCAATCCTACAATCCGTGAATGGTGTTATAGTGAATGTATAATTCCATTGTAACTGATATCCCGAATGAACTCGAGGCATGGAACAGTCATCCTGTCAACGTTCATTCACTTTCTTGATCTCAGAGTAGATTGAACGAGATATGTATGACATCAATATCACATACTGATTCACACATGCGTGCGCACGCCTATCTCAATCCTACTCATCAAGTGGCCTTAGATATCAAACTCCCTCAGGAGGGACAAATCCCATATCTATCACTCACCCCTCAAAAGCCCCATGTGTCAAAGCCACCCAATCATCACCTTTATAACAACCCATGTTTCAGGACTGCGTTTGATGATGTCAAAGTGTGCTCAACGACATGTGTTGAGTGTAGTGATTTCAGGTTAAAGAATCACACTCACCACCATCACTGTGAGTACTGACTGTGACTACCATGTCATGGTTCCATGTGTCAAACTCACGGTGGGTCTGTCCGGTACACTTGTTCTCTAACAATTACCTATGTGTTTGGTTTGATATCTCTATATCATGACTAATGAGATTCTGTCATCAACCAACACCACAATCTAGTCTTGTGTGTCATTGTTGTCTATCTACCTTCCACAATGACATCTGACTAGGGACATAACAAGAATGTACAAACTCTTAGCATCCGTATGATCTCATCGTTCAGGTCCTTAACCTGAAAGCATACGTCATTGAGTACTGTCATTCTCTAGACATTCAATCTGTTCTATCACTATCTCATATGACTGAACCAGAAAGAATTGGAAGCTTGCCTTTGATGTTTATCAAATCAATCTTAATGTATCCCACCAATCATCCCATGATTGGCTCTCAGGGCATACATACCAACAGACTCCCACTTGCACTGCGAGCTAATCACCCTTGAATCATATTCTAGTGATCTTCAAACATGTCCCACATGTTACTGTGCTCTAGTGCCAACATAGTGAGTAATGGCAACACCTTGCCAAAGTCAGTATAAATTGCATGTCTCTCATCTCTTCGTTGTACGTCACACGTATGAGATGGAGTTGTTGTAATATGCGATCTAGTATTCCTTTGCTAACCTTTAGCCACATTGCATGATCAAGGATTCCAGACTTGTCATCAATGAGCGGAATATCTATAAGTTCATCTCATGAACTTCCAGATCCATATAGTATCTACTACTATTCTCTAACACATAGATACTCGGCATTTCCTTTTAAATGGTTTTATTGGAACATTTCCAATTATCAACAAACTTTCACTTTTATACATCCTATGTATATATTTTGCGATAAATTTTCTATCCTTTCAGAAGTTCGCATCAATGTAACTCTTTACATCGAACTCTTCCTTATCTCCATAGAACTAGTACTTCACAAGTACTTATCAAGTTCTCATGGTATTTGAATAACCCTTACTGGAAGTACACATACATCCACTCGTTATGTCCCACATACGAGTTATCAGGATGAGCACATCAGATTGTCATGTCGTACATACAAGATGATGAATGCATTTTGTTCTTGCCATGTCCATACATGCAAGACAATGGGATGATTACTTACATGATAGATCCATATATATTCTTAGTGTTCCCATTCTTCATAAGAATTGGACACTTGGCCTTGGGATACTAACTCCATGTAGCATGGACAAGTTTTCTCCCACTGAATCTATGTACACTGAACACTTCAATACAGATTGCCAATGTATGCTCTCTCTTTTCAGGTCAAGAGATTTTTCAAGAACTATCTCTATAGATCTCTATTCCTATCACATAGGAAACATCTCTATCTTCCTTAAAGATAATTTCCACTTTTGGATTTCCATTCTCGAACATTTCCATTTCACATCAACATGTGGAATGTGAATACACTCCCACTAAATCACAGATCCCTTCTTTATCTTTGACATATCAGTCAAACCCTTTGACTATATCATCAAAGTAAAGATCCAATTCTAAGTTGCTTGTACTCAATCAATCATATTGATTAGTCCATTGTAACTTATAGACTTCATTTGCATTAGTGGATTCATAAACCTTATAGGTTGTGTCACATACACATCCTTGTTTTATTCCTCATAGGAATGCAGTTTTAGTATCCATATGCCAAATGTCTTGGTCATTAAGTTGCAATCAACAAGCATCATCATTCTCAAAATGTTATCCATGTGTCTTAACACTTAAGACTCATTTGCACTTGTGGATTTCATCCAATGAGTGCTACCATCAAGGTCATACCTTATGGTTCACATGGACGTCATTTAGGATGTAATGGTCATAAACCATATCTTAAAATTTGATTCCTCATATTTATCTAGATAGTTGACTCATCACATGAACAACTCATCACATACATAATTGCGGTGTATCTGTCAAGGATATAAGAACTCACAACCCTTGTGATTCTTAATTTCCTTTATTAGTGCGGGGTATTCTTTTATTAAGAAGAATTCAGTTATTCGATAATCATTCTCTAACTCCTTAGAGTATGATTCCTTCTTGATTTAGACATCACCATGCCTTAATCATGAGTTCACTATGATACATTATCATAATCACTCGTAAGGATCTCAAACATTTGGTCCAAGTATTTCATTCATTGATCTCATCAAGAATTAACACTTTACCAAATTTGTACTTCATCTATGATAATCTTGAACACTTCAAGATATTCATATCGGTATTTCTCTAAACACCATTTGAAGTATTAGCATTTATTCCAATAGGTATGTAAATACATCATATGTATAATACCTAATAGGATAATCATTCTCCCACTACCTTTAGTGAAGATTGATTAATCATGTCTAAGATATTCATGTCTCTTACTGGTTCTCTAACCAAAAGAGTCTAGATTTATCCATCATATGGAAACTAGAAATGAATTTCTTATGATTTATGCTAATTTAATTGTTTGAGTTATCAATAACTTTAGGTATCATTTTATCTTATGCATACCATGTATCACAAGATAAACAAGGAATTGCCACAAAGATCATATCTTTAAGATTGAAACATCAACTTTATTAATTGCCATCATTGTCATACAATATGCAAAAATAAAGTGTTTCTATCTATTGGCAATTTATGAAATAGCAGTTCTCAACTCTATTTCATGCCCTTTAGGCTGAAATAAACTGAAAGATACTCCTATCTATGGCAGAAACACTTGCTCCAATGATGGGTACTTCTTTCTTGGTCCTTTCACAAAGTCCATCACTTCTTTATGGATATTGCATATCATATATGACATATCCATATCTTGGTATCATATACCTCAGATAAAGAAGTGGTTTATTTCATGACACCTTAGGTGGAGATTTCCATCCCCTCCTGTATCTTCTTTTGTTCTTCCAGATATAGAGGTCAATCCCTCATACACCCTTTCCCCATGTGCCTTGAGGCTGAAGACGGCTTGGATTGCTGGCTAGCATCAGAACACTTCTTTTCTTTGCCCTTATCCTTGCCCTTAAGAATTACCTTTTCTTTGATCACATCAAAGATTATGGTTTGTCTTTCTTCATCTTTGCCTCTACTATCCTCAACATGTCCAACAACTATGTCAACGCTTGTCAAAGTTGTTCATGTTGTAGCTTATCATGAATTGTATGATTCTCGCAACATTTGCAGTATCATACCAATAGCAAACTCTTGGCTCAGATCGAATCCTTCTTAGTCAAGTCTTTCCACATACCCAATCACATTGAGTGTGTGAATACCTTACTGGATCTCCTTCTGTCATGACATACTAGGACAGTGTCTTGGAGACATCATATGTCTCATGTTGTCTCTGCAACTCATAGTTCAGGGAACACAACATCAAGCACTCCTCATCAATGTCATCCTCGGTATGCTTCCATAAGCATACTTTCAGCCATTGATGTGGTAGGATCGAGTTCATCTGGTTCTGGTATAACTAGGACTTAGAGCTTTTACTCTACGATTGAGAACACTTCTCAATGTCCTAACCATTCGTGGAAAAATTCCCATTTAATTTGTTGGTCTCAAAGACCGATCGCAAATAAAGTGATTTGTTGATTAACCATTTATTTTAACAAAAGGAAATATATGCAATTTTATGTCCAAATCCTTTTGACTTGTTTGATTGATTTGAAAAGTTGACGATAAAATTAGGCCTTTAATTAATTATTGCTCCCACTATTTTACTTCAAATTGATAGCCCTCACCATCAATTCGGAAGATTGCAGCGTACAACCTTCTAGTGGGCAAGATCCTGAAATCCTCTAAGCCATGGACCAGCTAGGGCTGTCACCCACAACATAGATCTCTGAGGTAGGCAATTCTTGCCAATTGCATCATATGCAACTCTTGATAAGATGTCATATGCAACTCCTTGCCATGATCATCTCCATGCCTCAAGGTACTAGATCCCATCTAGATCACCTTGTTAAGTCTGACCCAAAACAAACACGATGAATATGCACCCTGCTAGGGCAGACCCACACATTCATCCTTCACGCTTCCACGAGATAGACGGTGCACCGCGCTAGGGCGTGCCCACACTTGGTCGATCAAGCTTTTCACGTGTGTCGCATTTGGAAGGCATCTAAAACTTAATATTTAATGAGGGATTTGGTTTTTATATACATATACATATCCAATCACCACAATACATAGTATGTATCATATACATGCTATATCCCACAAAAAACATGCACAAATGATAAAAGCGATGATTATGGCTATCCTAATGTGATTCCTCAAGCCAAGAGGAATCACGGTCATCTAGGTCAACATCACATGCAACCTGTACAAGATGAACATCTGTGCCTTGCCATCCGAGTTGATAAACTCATCACATGAATGATCTGTACTCTCCAGCCGGTCGTCTGGGTGCCACCAGCCGATCGGTTGGCTCCTCTAACCGATCGGTTTGCCTGGACGTTGTGCATCTCGTCATGTCTGCCACCCAGTCATCTCGCTCCTTGATCGGTCATCAACTGATCGGTTCACTCCTTGAACCGACCGTCTGGAACGTCAACCAATCGGTTCATGCCTTGAACCGATCATTTCAGCTATTGTCTTGATGTTCGCCGGTCTTCGACATAACAAGAAATAAAATCTATCCTATTATTACATTGCTTAAAAGAAGAAACCCCGAGTTACATTCGGGGGGAGCAATGGAAGGAAAGAATCTCGAATTATTTCGAGTTACATCAGGAATAAGAGAGAGAAGATCGGTGCGCAGACTGAGATGCAAGCAACCACAAACAACCACACACAGATAGGGGTTTATAGGCCATAATCATGCTACACACATCCACCACAAAACTCATTTAAGGGCGACGTGTATCGTGTGCATTAATAATACATAACATATATGTAATTTGGGATTTGTGGATTTAGGATTGGACATGCATAAAGCCAATATTATTTGCATCGCATGCAATAAATAAAGATGAAAAACCAAAATCGATCATATCGATATTCCCAAAATATAGAGCAGTTGATGTGGCTCTGATACCACTGTTGGGTTTTAGGGGAGGCAGAGAAGGCAGCGGAAACAAAAATTTTCTCCCCCAAACCCAACCTAAGGAAACACGTCAACGTCTATATAATAGGAAAGGATGGTTTGTGGAATCATACCTTGTCCCGAGGCTTGATCGGTGACAATACCTCGCGTCTTGCGCGGTCTTCAACTCTGGTCTTGGACTGTGTCTGTGCAGCTCCTGGTCGCACTGGGACTGACAACTCCTCCTCTCACCGGACTGTTGGGATTGACAGTTGTCCTCCTGAGCGGCAGAAACCTCCTGCCTCTGAAGTAGTCCACACGGACCACCTGAAACTCCACACTCCTTGTCCCACAAGGAAGTGGAAGGAGTCGCACCCTTCTGTTGACGTACTAGTCGCCAACACACTCTCCTACCTCCAGTTGCAACTGCAGTTGTCCTTCCCTTGCTGCACCTCCCTTTGTGGGAAGCACTTGCTCGGGCTCTCTCTCGGTTACCAAAACTAGAGAGAACGACAACTTTGCAGAGCAACTGGTTGCACTGAGTTGTACATGGAGAAGCCCCCAATACCCCTATATATAGGAGGGTCATGGGACAGGGTTCTCCATCCCGAGCAATGTGGGACTGAAGCAGGAGTAGAAGGGTTCGAGATTTTCCACCAAAACCAACCAACTCGCAATGTGGGACTGAAGCAGGAGTAGAAGGGTTTATAGGCCATAATCATGCTACACACATCCTGAACCAGTCGGTTGGAACACCAACCGATCGGTTGGGACCCATGAGTCGATCGGTTCACTTCTGAACCAGTCGGTTCGTGGTCCTGATCAGTTCCCGATTGACTTTCCTTCTTTTGTTTCTAATTGGTATCAAATACCAATCCTTGATCCAATCAAATTGGGCAAGTGAAACGCAAGGAAAATTCTCACCGACCTAATTTTCCCAACTTGCTCGGTTGCACCAGTTGAACCGATCGTTTCAACACTTGAACCGATCGTTTCACTCTGACCATGAGCCGATCGAATCAACACTTTAGCCGACCGGTTCAACAACCTCAGCCGACCGGTTCAATACTTGAACCGATCGGTTGGGAGTACAGGTTGTGCAGAATCAGTCAAATGTGATTTCAATCAATCCGATACTCCAATCAATATGTTCAACACCTTGAACAATATGATATTGAGCTATCAATTGATTGAGTGTTTAATTGAACTACTAAACTCCTTTAGTAATCAATCTAAACATGGCTTGTGGATAAAACTCCACTTCCAGGTTAAATCCTATGTGTGTGACCTTGCAGGTCCATTTCACGTTGGCAGTGAAAGTTCATAACACTTATGACTTCACAAGCAAAGAACGATGCCTAGTCACACATCAGTGCTACACAAGTGAAAGTAGAAAGTTGGAGAACAACTTTCAATCCTACAATCCGTGAATGGTGTTACAGTGAATGTATAATTCCATTGTCACTGATATCCCGAATAAACTCGAGGAATGGAACAGTCATCCTGTCAACGTTCATTCACTTTCTTGATCTCAGAGTAGATTGAATGAGATATGTATGACATCAATATCACATATTGATTCGCACATGCGTGCGCACGCCTATCTCAATCCTACTCATCAAGTGGCCTTGGATATCAAACTCCCTTAGGAGGGACAAATCCCATATCTATCACTCACCCCTCAAAAGCCCCATGTGTCAAAGCCACCCAATCATCACCTTTATAACAACCCATGTTTCAGGACTACGTTTGATGATGTCTAAGTGTGCCCAACGACATGTCTTGAGTGTAGTGATTTCAGGTTAAAGAATCACACTCACCACCATCACTGTGAGTACTGACTGTGACTACCATGTCATGGTTCCATGTGTCAAACTCACGGTGGGTCTGTCTGGTACACTTGTTCTCTAACAAGTACCTATGTGTTTGGTTTGATATCTCTATATCATGACTAATGAGATTCTGTCATCAACCAACACCACAATCTAGTCTTGTGTGTCATTGTTGTCTATCTACCTTCCATAATGACATCCGACTAGGGACATAACAAGAATGTACAAACTCTTAGCATCTGTATGATGTCATCGTTCAAGTCCTTAACCTGAAAGCATACGTCATTGAGTACTATCATTCTCTAGACATTCAATCTGTTCTATCACTATCTCATATGACTGAACCAAAAAGAATTGGAAGCTTGCCTTTGATGTTTATCAAATCAATCTTAATGTATCCCACCAATCATCCCATGATTGGCTCTCAGGGCATACATACCAACATAATCATAGTTGAAGGGAGAGAGTGTGTGGATGAGATATGGAGTTGTGAGTCTGAGCATGGGATACACTCTATGAATTTGAGTTTATCTCCTTGAGAGATCTAACAAGATTTTGGTGCATCGGCCACTTTTTGAAGTAGTGGAGATTCATGGAGAAATGAGAGGGTGATGTTGAGGCATTCTAGACTCCCTTTTCTTTGATTAGGCTGATCGTGGTGAATCCTTGAGGAAAACCATAGATTTATGTGGGTTATACTCTCCCTTGTGGTTGTTTTTCTACTATCCATACAGCCTAGGACAATTTGTTCTTAGGTTTTCTCAAGAAGATATTCAGTTCTTTTTCTATTCTAGCAACTTTAATAGTGCTTTGGTTAGGACCAAGGTAGAAGAAGGTGATTTTCATCTTGTTGTTGTCGATGAACTAGTGATCAATTGGTAATGAAGAGTCTATCTAGTTACTATTTGGAGGATATAACACTAGCAGTCATTTTTGTGTTATAGTTTTATAAAGAAGCTTTCTTTTACTATAATCTAAGTTTGTTTCTTGTTCTCCCCTTATTACATATGGTTTTAATAGCCACAATCAATACTTTTCTTAGAGAGCATGTGTGTGGTTTTCCTTGCTTTCATGTATGCTCTAATGGCTCCTGAGCTTTAAAATAGAACAATGAATAACTTTACATGCTCTAATGGATGTATAACAATGTAAAAGCACTTAACATATAAAAATTACTTTCCTACTTAAAAGTAAATTATAAGTCGATAATGATCGATGCTCGTAACCAAAATGCTATTTCAAGATGAGTTCATGGAATCTAGGACGAATTCACAAGGGGATATATGACACTTTCATCTTAATTCTATGTCATTTTTGAAATGGATAGTTATGGGGTGAGTCTGATTCCCATATTACCTATATTACACATCATTCTTACCCTCAGAAGGTTAAATTAGATGTACAACTAATAAATGAAATAAACCTAGTCAAATAGGCAATATTGTATGGAAATACGATGATTACACTTAAATGAGGAATCTAGAGTCATATATCTAATGTATATGGAACCAAAAAATATATTTTAATTAATGGAATATATGGATAATGGTAAACTAAAAGTCATTAATTAAAGTGAGTTTTTACTTATAGAGGGAGTCCTTATAAAGAATTAATAACAAATAGGGATCCTTTCCATAAAAATGTCGTGTTTATATTCCTCTTCTCATTCATTTACATGATCTTTAATGAAAATTCTATGAGTAGTATGAAAATATGGTTCCATAATATTTATCTTCAGTTAAAGGTTAAATGCATGCAAGCATGTATAAAACCCGGAGGTAGTTGCATTGAAGGAAATGTTATGGGTATTTCAATAAGAATTGATGACAAACTATGAATAAGGTTAATTTCATTATTAAAACAACTGAAGAAACTTTAGAATTAATTTTTCACTTCTTGGTCTTTACTATATAAGTGTCCTTTAGTGATTTAATACCTTAATTTAAATGTTTGAACACACTATATGACTAATATGTAGCCCATGGATAATAAATGTTTGATGTATGGCCTATAACTTGATAAACCTTAAGATATAGGTAATGTGAAGATCTCCATAAAAGATCCCTTAAATTGGTATAGTGATGCTAATACATGTCAGTCCTTACTTAAAAGTGACACTTATTTTTTTAAAAACTACTAAAATGAGAAATGGCCCTATCATATGTGTTTCTTGCATGGAATCTTGAGTATAAGTGATATAATGAGATATACTTGATGTTGATGTCTTGTTTAAGGCTATGTTGAAAAATTATTGCATATGGGACTTGTGGCTCAGATGATAATCTGAAGGGGAAACTCTAGGTTAGCCTAGTGATTATTAAGTACATGTGATCTATTACTGTATGAATATGGAGATATGCATGATATTGCATGCTTAACCTAAATAGCTCTTTTTGTTAAATGTTCATATTATATTTTGATTAGTCTTTCTCTTATGATTGTATTTTGTATGCATGATAATGAAAATTTAAAACTCTAACTTAATTCAAACTAATGAATACCATGGTATTTTTTCATATGAATTTCAAAGACATGTAATTGGACTGAGTAATAAAGTAAAACTCTAATTATGTGGTGTATGCTCTAGCACCATAGATAGTCCCCGGTGTATGGTATTTGTGGAAGAGAAATGGGTATCTTTGTAGCAACATAAGGGTTGTGAAAGGTACTCATAGTCACATACAACTAATTATACATTGGTTCATTTGAGTTATGGTCCCCTCATAACCCTGAGATCACCCTTGGTATAAATGTGTTAAGGTTGTATATCCAATGATTATGAAGGTCTTTCTGAAGTGATTGCGAGTATAAATATAATGTGTAAAATGTGGTTTTTTTATGTGATATGATGATAATATGTGTGGATACCTATGTACACAAGGTGGAATTGATGTTTTAGATCTAAACATTAAACCATGCCAGTGTGTTTTGGCTGATGTGCTCCTACTTTTTATAGTGGCACTTATTGTGACATGTTGTGATTCTTTGAGATTGGCTCTTTCTTGGATCATTTAGTGAAATTAGGGACATTACATTCATAACCTTGAAATTTGGAAAATATCATCAATATAAACAACAGAAAGAGTCTAAAGTGATATACAATCGAGAAGATTACACATGTTGTTACTAATAATCACAATAGCATGAAATTTCTAAACTATATCTAATGCACTATAATTGATGCTATGTTTACTTGAGATGGTTGGAAAATGAGAGTCAGGTTACAAAATATGTCATATATCTTGTGATAAATATACAATGTCACAAACAATGAGATTATGTTATTAGATTGATAATAATGAGGATGGCTCATTCGAATCAATGGAGCATGGGAGGGGTGATTGTGAGTGAGACCTCACGGGTGATTGTGAGGGCATCATCGGAAGTGTCGAGAATGATTGTTGGTATGTCATATATGGTTCCCAATTTTCCTATGGAGGTTGTTGATGCAAATGGTCATCTCCAAGCTCTATCCTCTAGTGCATCCAGTTCCCTAAAGTATTCATCTATATGGGTGGATCTGAAGGTGAGCGCATGGTCAGATATATTTGCATCTAGGTCTGATGATTCTCCTAAACTTCAAAAATTGGAGGTAGATTTTATTGAAGAGAATGTAGTGTATCCTAAGCAAATCCTTAAGAGAAACACTGTGAAATGGATCCTGGCAACGTTACGATATGTGCTAGGCCTAAAGCCACACTGACTGACCTTAGTGACACATCTGGCACAAATTTGGAAGGTGAAAAGTTCAATTGATGTTTGTTCTCAGGATAAGGGATTTTTCCTTATCACCTTCTCCTATGTTGAAGACCTAAAGATTGTTGTATAAGGCGGGACTTGGTTTGTTGCTGGGATTCCCCTGATCATCAAGAAATGGGAGAGAGGGGACTCTATGAAGAAGTTAAAGCTTGTGGAGATTCTGATCTGGATTAGGATCTTTGCCTTCCAATTGAGCTTTGGGATGAGGAAAACTTTAACCGCATCAGATTGGTCTTGGGAAAACCTGGTGCAGTGGATATCCCTATTGCTTCCTTCTTCGAATTGAGTTCTCTAGGATGCAAGTGTTGATCCTTGCTAATTCATCCTTTTCAGAAGTCACTTCCTATTGTCAGTGATGATGGAATTGAAGACTTGATTTGTTTTGAGTATGAATGGGAGCCTACTCGATGCTTGAATTGCGAGAGTTTTGGACATGTATCCTTCTTATGTAGTGATGGTCAAAAAGTTGTGGAGAAGAAATTTCAAAATAAGAAAAATAGACCGTCAACTAAGAAGACCTGGATCCCAATTGGAAAGGACTCAGTTATTACTTCCATTTTTTATCAGATTTATTTAGTTGCATCGTACGTATCTGCACAATAAATTCCATCCTCTGGTTAGGTTTGTTCAGTTGCATTAGACTCTACTACATCTTGTGTTGAAGTGTATGCACAAGTAATTCTGGCCTCTACTATGGATACTGCTAGTGCTTCTATGAGTTTTTTGTCTACTCGTATTGATCATAATGGTGAAGTTTGAAAGGTTCAGGGTAAGAAATCAAAGTATCCCCCAAGGTCTTTCTCTAAAAGTTCAAACCTGTGTTCTAGGATGGGGGAGGTTTCTCCTAACAGGTTCTCTTTGCTAGATTTTGATGTCTTTGAGGAGGAGGAGATTATTCATCCCTTTTGGGATGAAGGTACATAGTCACCCTTATTTATTCCAAATGAATAGATGTTTTTCCATTGTGTCCTAGAATGTTAGTGGTGTTGGTAACAAATTTGCTGGTATCGAGGACAGGATTGAGAGGTCGGGTGCAGATATCTTTGTTTTCTTAGAATCTAGATTGCAAATGGTTGATGTTCCTAAGAGTGTTAATACTATCTGGGGGGATGCTAAAGCCATTATGAATGATGGTTTATATTCTTATATTAAAATCATGGCTCTTTGGAAAAACCCATCCATCTCTATTAAAACTTGCTATGTTTCTAAGCAATTGATACATTGTGAGGTTTCTTTCCTATCCTATTTGTTCCTCCTTTCTACTATATATGGTGCAAATGGTGATATGGATAGGAAGATACTATGTACTAATGTGAAGAATCTTTCAGTTTCATGCTCTATTCCTTGGTGTTTGGTAGGTGATTACAATGTTGTTCTCTTCATTAATGATAAGATTGGGAAGAATCCTCCTTCTAAAATGTGTATGAAGGATTTTAGTGACACTATGGAGGTCACTAGCTTACTTTATATGCCTACTAATGGTCCTTTCTTCACGTGGGATAGTAGGAGTAAAAGTGGAATTTGTACTTTCTCAAGGATTGATAGAGTTATCTGCAATATTGATTTTCTTTCCTTGTTTAAGGATGCTTGGGGTGAAGTTTTCTCTTCAAACTACAGTGACCATAAAATCTTGAAGTTACACTTTTTCTCTGGTAAGAGGAATGTAACTCCTTTTAGATTTATTAAATTTTGGATCTCTATTTCGAGAAATGAGTTAGTTAAGAATGTTTGGATCATTTGCAGTGATGGTGCGCCTATGTATAAACTCTATGCCAAATTGAATCTTCTAAGCTCTTGTTAAGTGGAATATAGATGTTGTTGGGAATTTCCATTCAATAGCTAAAAGTTTGGAAGCTCGTGCCAATAGTATCCAAGATAAAGTTGATATATGCCCTGATAACCTTGCTCTTCAGGATGATCTTAGGGTTGCAAGAACGGAAGCTAATAATGCCATTATTAAGGAGGAAAGATTGTATAGATAGGAATCTAGAGTCCAGTGGTTAAAAGAGGGTAATAGGAACTCCAGGCTGTTTCACACCTCTTTGAAAACCACACGCCTTATTAACAACATTCACCTTCTCAATATTGATGGGGTCCCATGCTTAACCCCAAAATTATTTCTGAGCATATGGTGTCCTTCTACTCTAACCTTTTTAATGCTTATTCTTCTGCTCCTATCATTTGGAAACCTGAAAGGAGATAAAATGTGCTTAGCTCTGACCACAAAATTAATCTGAATAAATGGGTTAAGAAGGAGGAAGTGGTGAGTATTGTTATGAATATGAAGAAGGATAAGGCATTTGGGCCTGATGGTTATAACATTGAGTTCTTTATTTCCTGTTGGGTCATTGTTGGGCATGATGTTGTTTCGACCATTCTTAATTTTTTCAAAATAGAAAACTTCTAAAATATTGTAACATGACCTTCATCACCTTGATTCCTAAATTAAAAGATGCTTGTACTTTGAAGGACTATAGACCTATTTCTCTATGAAAATTCATTTATAATGTGACTACAAAGATCTTGGCAAATAGGCTTAAACTTGTCCTTCCTGATCACATTGATCCTAGTCAGCACGCCCTTGTTCATGGAAGGCGAATTGGCAATGTGATCCTCCTTGCAAATGATGCGCTGAGTTCCTTCTCTAAATAGAATAGTAGCAGTATGTGCATCAAGGTTGATCTCGCTAAAGCTTACGACTCTTTTAGGAGAGATTACATCATTCTTGTTATGAAGATCATGGGTTTCCCTAGATGTTGGCTTGATTGGATTGATGTTTGTTTTTATTTGGCCTCCTATCAAATCCTTAGTTCTCCCTATGGCCCTTTAAAATCCTCTAATTGCAAACGACTAGAGGGGAGGTGAATAGAGTTTTATAGATAATTTAACAATTATTGAACTCAAACAACCACAATGAAAATATTGGACAAGGAGACACAGGGTTTAGAGTGGTTCCAACCTTAGCAAATACTAAGGAAGTCAGTCCACTACCCGGTTGCTTACCCAACTGGGATTTGAAAAGAAATTTATTTTATTACCTCGCAAGGACTTTACATAAAATACAATTTCTTTTCCCAAACCCTTCAAGCAGCCTTCACCTAGAAGTAATCGCCCAACCTTGAAGCAGCCTTCCCTTGAAGTAGATGCACCAACTCCCGTTGCATCATCCTTCTGAAGTAGCTTCCCGTGCGATAGCCTTCTTGAAGTAGCTTGAAGTCCCCTTCTCCTCCTGAGAAGTCAACCCTCTCCAATACGCAGCCTCCAACCCTAGGAGTAGCAAGGAGAGTACAAAAGATACAAAGGAATAAGAGAGAAAATAGAAATTACAACTTATCCTTTGAAGCACAAGGCTTGATTTGCCTATATCAAGCGTGTAGATCTCCTAACCAATGTGTATGGCAATGTGATTGTAGTGGATAGGAGATACTAGCCTATAGGACACGAAGTGGGAGCAATAGGAATGAATGGCAAGTGTAGGAATTGCTCTATTGCTCTAAAACAGATTGCAAGTGAGTATTCAAGCTCAAGTATAGCACAAGTATAGCTTAGGTGTATTTTGGTGTCCTAAGGCATGTCCTATTTATAGGAGTGGCCTATGAATACTTAAGGACGTTCTAGACAACTTCTAGGGGCTTCTAAGTGCTTAACTAGCCGTTAGATATAAGTTAAGTGCATTAGTAACGGCTAGTTACTTTATTCTGCAGTTGCTGTCAGAGACCATCTCGGTCGACAATTTGTCGACCGAGATACCTACTCGGTCGAAGTTTTGTCGACCGACAGGCTCTCTGGATCAACGTTCATTTGCAGCTGCCAACTACTTTATCAGCTGTGTCTAACGGCTACTTGGGTCAATCTCGGTCGAGAAGTTTGTCGACCGAGAGTGTCTCGGTCGAGGAGTGTGGTCGACCGAGATTGACTCTGTTTTCAATCTTTTAATTAACCACTAAGCATGTGTATGAGTGTGCATATGTGATCCTATTTGAAGGGGATGACCTATCTAAGTGTGGTGGTTAGCTAGGAAGATCCAACGCTTGATTTACATGCAATCTAAGTACTTGTACATTATATATTTGTACAAGTTTTTACAACAGTGATTACATTGCATGGAAATATAAATATGTAAGCTCTTTGGATTTTCCCTAGTTGCTTTGTCATCCACCGTAATCCTGCACACTCAAGTAGCTCGTTAGTTCAACAAGAATGAAATGTTTGTCATCATCGAAACAAAGGGATTTATCATAATGTCTAATTTATCCAACACTAATGGGGTTAGGAATGATGACCCAATAGCCCCTTGTCTGTTTTTCATTGCTATGCAAGGGCGGTCAACCATTATCAAATCTAAAATTCAAAGCAAGAATCTCTCTCTTTAGTGAATGGAAATGCAAGTGTATCTCATATCCTGTTTGCTGATGACTTATTGATATTTTCAAAAGAGGTTACTAGGAATGCTCTTCTCATTAAAAATGTTCTGGATTCCTTTTCTTCTATGTCCAGTCTCAAGTTGAATGGTAGCAAAAGTTGACTTTTTAATGTGTCTTTTTTCTCGATAAGGTACCTTGGTCTTCCTTTGTTTACAGGAAGTTTGACAAAATCTATGTGCAGTCTTGATAAGGTGACATCCAAGCTTGATTCCTGGAAATGTAGTCTTTTATCTATGGCACGTAGGATTGAATTGGTAATTTGTACCCTTTCCTCCTATCATATTTTCTGGTCCATTGCTTTTCCTCTCCCTAAGTCTGTTATTTTGGAGTTGGAAAAGAAGTTCAGGAACTTTTTTTGGGGCGATTCAGAGGTGAAGAGGAATATGCACTTGATTTATTGATCTCAAATTTGTAAGCCCAAAGATGAAGGTGGCTTGGGTATCATGTGTATCTCTAACTGGTTGCTTGTGGGCATCATCAAAAATCTGTGGGATGTTGCTAGTGTCAAGAAGTCCTTGTGGGTGAAATGGTTACATTGGAAATATATTTCACAAAGTTCAGTTTGGTCTGTTAAGCCTAAGTCTTATGACTCTTGGCTCTGGAAGAATTTCCACTTGGGTAATGGTTCCCACTTCCTTCTGTGGTTGGACCCTTGGTGTGGTGAAGGTTCCTACCTTGATGATCATATCAACCCTCAATTATTGTACAGGCTTGGTCTGGGGATGTTTTTTCATGTGGAATCTTGTATCTCTAATGGAGAATGGTATATTTCTTCTAGTATTTGTAGAGGCGAGAAAGTTTCCATGGTCCTTAACATCATTGCTAGGCCTATCCCGTGGAAGGATGATTGTGTTTCTTTGGATGGCAAGGATTCCTTGTCTCTTAGTGACTCTTGGGAGCTGTGTAGGGTGAAAGATAATCCCCTTCCTTGGCCTAGGTATATCTGGAGTAGTTTGATCCGAAGGAATGTCTCTATCTTTCTCTGGAAGTTTGATATCCATAGTCTTCCCACTCAGGAGATTCTAAAAAAGTTTTCCTTTCAGATGTCATCCTTCTGCTTTCTGTCGACCTTCTAAAGAAAATGATCATCTATTATTTTCTTACTATTTTTCTTCTGTACTTTGGAGTTCTTTTTATTCTAAATTTGGGTGTGTGCCTACTTGCTTCAATGATATTCTTCTTCTCAATAAAATGGCAAGATGTGTGGCATTTTTCCTCTATTACCACATCTGGGGTGAGAGGAATTGGTGTATCTTCTGCGGCCGTTCTTGTGATCATTAAGTGATTTGGTCCTTTTGTATACGGGACCTTAATACATATAGTCCTTTTTGTTTGTACAATTTTTTCTGCCTTTTGGTGTTGTACAAAGTTGTTTCTCTGAATTCTTGTTGTTAATAAAAGGGGGAGGCACACATGGTTTAGCAAAAAAAAAGATAATAAACTAAGCAATGTCCATTTTCATGTTTCCATATTAATTAAAAATGTTGCCACATTTATCTATCTTGGTCGGTGAAATGAATCATTTTGAGTCTCATGTGATTCTTCCATGATGTTTTTAGGTATAATGGGGAATCCAAAAGTATGTTATGATATATACATAACAAGGATAACATAGTTCAATCTAGAATGTCCTTGTCATATAACTTCCATAAGCATTGGAAGAATAGATTATACGACATGCGGTATACAATTTTCCTTGGTATTTTCCAGGGATAGTTTTTTGTGAACATAAATTGTCAACATATAGTCATGTATCTTCATGTATACATATCTCCCTATAAGTCATATGTTGGGATGTATAGAGCGAATTTCAATTCTTTATCTATTAGGTTGTTCATGATATAATTTTTTATTATCTTGTAATTTATTTGTTGGTTTCATGTGAAGGTTTATGATGAATATTTATATTTAAGCTTCAAGAATCTTGATTTATTTGGTAAAACAAAAAAAATTACTCATATTTTTTGTATATCAGTTTTAAGTTGATATATTTTGGTTTTATGCAAAAGGTCATTTGGTTTTTTTTTCTGAGGAATAGTCTTCATTGTTTACTGATGCTACATGTTGCATACTATTTTCCATCCTATTTTGTTATGCTTCTGAGTTGTAAATAAAAATATGTTCCATAAGTTGTTGTATCTTCTTATACATAGCTTTGTGTATGCAACATATGCTTAGATCAATAAAGAGGATGTTGGTCAATATGTATCAAGCCATTTTAGAGAAAATTATTTATGTTTCCTTGTGAATTCTATAATGACATTATGTGGAGTTTTATGATGATTTTTCACAAATAGAGCATTTTCAAACATTCTATATTACATTAAATAAAGTCTTTAATCATATTTTCTTACTCATAATTTTAATGCTAGTTTTGACGTATGTTTGTATGGTGCTATTGATGGTTTGATTATAGACCAAAGGGATGGTTCTCATAGTTTTGTATTACAAAATAGTTTAGGTGATTAAACAAGGACAATATTATCTAAGATTAATTTATAACTCAAGTGATAACATGACATGACCATGATGCATGCTGCTAGAACTCAGTTTTTGGAAGCCCTAGTTAGTACCTAAAGTATTGGGGGAGAGTTTGTGCAGAACTATGTATTTGCTATCCCTTTGGGTGCTCTAACTAAGTAGTTGGTTGGAAATTAGCATCTAAAAATATAAAAAATTATGATGAAAAGAATGAAATAATAGTACATCTTAAGTCTAAAAATGTAGAACAAGTTAAGTAAAGAACTAACTAAATAGATGACAAAATTACAAATTAAATAACTTGATAAAAAGTATTAATTACCATTAAACTCATGAATACATGAAAAAACATATGGTAGAAGGAAAAAGAACAAAATGATACTGAAAACAAATGTAATTGATATAAAAATGAGTTATTTATATACAATGAGTTGCCTTATTTGGACTAGGATCCACTATTTGAAGTTGAGTTTCTAAGGAAATATGAGATTCCATAGAAGTAACTTAGTGGTAAAGCGTGAATTTTCTCCAATACTAATGGGAACCCTAAAAGGAATGCTTAGGGTATAAATTCAATGTATATGTAAAGGTTCATGAGGAACACATATTTTGTTATAGATTTAAGATATGAATTCATCTAAGAGGATGTAAATTTGGAAAAGGAGTATGATTTGACATGATAGGAAGTATAACATGGAAAAACCAAACCTAACCTGATGGACCCAATTTGAACCAAATTTGGTTAAGTAGGTTAAGGTCTAAGGCATTTTGAACCAACCAGAATTTCACCCAAATGTAAAAAACCAAAAATTATTAATGGTCACGACCAAGTTTGTTCTTTATACCCAAATTCACCCAAAATTCAAAGTCATATATAAAAATAAAAAACAGTACTAAAGTGTGACACTCCAAATTTTTGGCTAAATTGGACATTAGCTTATTTTCTCTTTTGATAACAACAAACATTTCTTATTTTTAGATTCAACATGCTATCTAAGTGTTTCATTTAGCAAGTACATCTTTAGAAAGATTAATCAAGATTGAAGCTTCAATGCTTAAATTATTGTTCATATGTGCTTATAAAATGTATAAGAATGTAAAACTCATGTAAAATCAAGCTATGAATCAACCTCACCTATCCTAAACCTAATTATATGTCAAAACTTATTGTCTAGGATAGGTAGGTCACAATAGAAAAATCATTAGATAGATTTTCCAAAAATTTGCAAACCTATTTATAGGGATTTTTCTCAGTCGAGAAAGTTTTCAATCGAGACTTCTCGGTCGAAAAAAATGTAGATAAAAAATCCCCTCGGCCGAGGACTCAAAATGCTAGAAGAACTTTTACAAAACTATCAGTTACGAGTAATGCTTAGACAAAAATATTGTTGACTGACACAATCCCTATCGAAGATTTTGTGCATCGAAAAAAGATTGTTAAATCAGTTGACCAAGAAATTAGAATGACACATGGCCGTTAGAATAAAATTACACACTCAAGCCACACTTGGTCAAATAACTTCTCGACTGAAGAACTTCCAGTCAAAAAATTTGTCGATTGAGAGTGATGTTGGAATGCTAATTTTATTATCGAACAAATTATCTATTGCACCTACATTGACTCAATTATAGTGGCTAGTTCTTTTCCTATAACACTCTAAACACTCCCCTAATTTTCCCTAGCTACTTATATTCCATTCCTATAAATAGTAGTGGAATTAGGACACACATATCATAACTTGCACACTTGAGTACATGAGATCTTGTGCAAATAGAGCTATAGCACCATACTTGCAATCATTAACAAATGTCATTTTCATGTACTTGCCTTAACTTAGCCTACACCACTCAAACTTGATATATACTTTGTCATTTTGTCCATAAGCTGGATTCATAAGGACATTGTTGAGCTTACTTGGTGTATATCTTTTCTCCCATCTTTATTTTGTTGTTGTCTAACTTGATTGGACTGCTCCTATGAGAGGAGGTTGTCCAAGTCTCTAGAGAAGAAGGAGTCTTTTCTATTTGCTCTACCAATGTCCATCAAAGAGGAGGTGGTGATCCGATGACCTTCGAAGTTCATGAAAAAGGAGGTGTTGCGGTGCTCTTTCAAGTCTGTCAAAGAAGAGATGTCCAGTGCTCTTCCGCATCTAAGACATAAGAGGTTTGTTTGTTTCTCTTTCATTATCGATAAAGAAGAGGGTTTAGTTGCAAAAATTGTTTTGTAATTTGTCCTAATAGATAAATTAATAAAACTAAATTTGCAAATCCTAATTGGAAACAACTAGGTAGTGGACAGACGTCACACATGGAACCACTCAAAATCATATATCCCTTTGGTTGCTTGATTATCACTTTTATTTGTTAAAATATTTTATAAAATTCTATTCACCCCCTTTAGATCTTTTCATTTGGTATTAGAGTAGATCTTCAAGAAGCCCTAGCAGGTATTGAAGAATGAAGGAGAACATACTCATCCACCTCAACTTTAATGGATCACACATGAGCAGGCCTTCGATGTTCGATGGGTCTAACTACACCTACTTGAAGAGGAGGATGCATTTCTACTTTTAAGGAATCATCTTTGAACTATTGAAGATGATAGCTCATCCATATGTATTTCCAACCACTAAGTTAGAAATGTGGAATCCTGATACGGTAAAATAAGCCACACTCAATGCAAAGGAAGTAAACAATCTTTATTGTTCTTTATCTATCAGTGAATTTAATCATATATAATGTGAAATAGATCATGGTATTTGAACTACTCAAGATAAATATACTAAAATTAGCATGTTAAAACATTAATTTGAATTATTTTGTATGCAACCAAATGAAAACATTACTAAATTCTATGCTAGATTTTCTAACTTTGTGAATAGCCTAAGTGCATTGGGGAAGAATATAAGCGAGGAAGGTCAAGTATCCAAGATACTTATATTAATGCCTTCTAGATACAAGTCAAAGGTGACTGCTACTGAGGAAGCTAATGATCTCACAACACTAAAGATGGAGCAGCTCATCAACTCGAAGACACATGAAATCACTATAGAAGAAGGAGAAAGAATAGAGGTTGAACAACAAAGCGGAAGAAAGAAGGAACTATCTCTTCAAGCCGCCTCCAAGACATCATCAAGAAATTTAACTCATGAAAGCAACGATACAAGCAGCAACAATGAAGAAAATGCTATAATTTCAAATAGTAAGAAATGTAAACGTTTTCATTCTTCTAAGTATTTCGAATGTGGAAATTAGGGTCACTTGAAGAATGAGTGCCCAAAGTTCAAGAAGAAGATGTCCTCATTCAAGAAGAAAGATAAGAGAGAAAAATCCTACAAAGCCTCTTAGAATCAATCAAGTGATGAGAGTGGAAGTTGTGAAGAAGAGGAGATAGAATGTCTCATGGCAAGAGAAGATGAAGAAGAAACTGGTGAGGTAGATATTTTTAAATTTTCTAAAGAAGAACTAGTTAGTAGCCTTGAAGAAATTCATGCAAAATACATTGAATAAAAGAAACAAAATAAGAAATTTACTAAAGTAATTGATATACTTCACATTAATCTATATAACCTTAATTCTACAAATGGTAATCCAAAATATTCAAATAATGCATTAAAAGAATCTAAAGAAATTCATGCAAAATGCATTGACTGCAAGAAACAAAAGAAGAAACTTACTAAAGTTATTGATCAACTTCACATTAACATAGATAACCTTAGTTCTGAAAATGGTACTCCAAAATATTCAAATAATGCACTAAAAGAATCTATTGAAAATTATATGGCACAATTACTTGGTCTTTAAAATAGCAATAATCTTCTTTCTTAAGAAAAAAATGGTATGCTTGCAAAATTAAATGATTATCAAACTCAACCTATTTTATGCATACATTCAAATTATGATGTTTTGGTAAATTAAAGAGATATTTTACTTATAAATCTTTCTCAAGTAAATTTAGATATAACTAAAAATCTTGCTACAAATGTTGAATTACAAAAACAAATTTCTAGATTAACGCAAGGAAACAAATATCTTGATAATATCTTAGAAAATTATTCTAAACAAGTAGGAAGAAGAGTTCTAGGATATGTACCTAAAAACCAATCTAAAAAGGGATATGTTCCCAACACTAGAACTATATATGTGCCTAAAACTAAATTTGTAAATTCTCAAAATATTGAAAAGAGAAATGAAATGTCTTTTATCTCATGTTATTACTATTGACGTTTATGTCGTTATTCTTTCTCATGTGGATATTGAAAGAAAGGATCAATTGACATGGTTTGGATTCCCAAACCTCCAACATAAAACATAAAGGAGAACTTGTTCAGATTTGACTTATTCTTATCTAGATAAACACATTTATGTCTTATCTCAAACCAATTTGATATTCATTTTCATATCTTTTATTTAAACAAATATTATTTGCATATCTTTTACTAAACAAAGATTCATTTGTATATCTTGTGTAAATTATTAAAATAAAAAGTTTGGAACTTCTTTCGGTCGACAAAAATTTCAACCGAGTAACCTCTCCGCTGAAGAACAATTTGATCGAAAATATTTCAAAAAATTAAATTTGAGTATTTCAAATGATATCTATAGAAATATTTCTGGCTTGATAATATAAGTTTTGTGCATATCTACTTTATTCTACATTAACCATCATGGACTCTACTTGGGTACCAAAAACCTTCAAAAAAAATACAAATATTGGGTGGTGGGTAGTTGATGATCTAAACATATGACTAGAGATAAAAAGGTTTTCAATTCACTCGAAAAGAAAAAGGGAGGATCATTCACATTTGGAGACAACAACAAAGGCACCATCATGGGAATAGGTAATATCAAAAATAATCTCACAATTATTAATGTGCTATTAACAGATGGTTTGCACCACAATTTGCTAAGTGTTAGTCAATTATGTGATGGTGGTTATGATTTGCTTTTCAGCAAAACTTGCTACAAATTACTTGAAGAAGACACAAATAATGTAGTATATGAAGAAAAACGAGTAGGCAATCTCTATGTTCTTAGGCCTAAATATATGAAATAAATTTTTGGTAAATATCTTATAGTAAATGATAATACTCAAAATTGATGGCATATTTGGACATGAAGGTACTCATGTTATTAAAAATTTTATTAAATATGATCTAGTTTGTGATTTGACTAAACTTTCTTTTGATAGTCCTAAAAATTTGAACCTTGCATATTAGGTAAACAAATTAAAACTTCTTTTAAAACAAAATAAATCCTTAGTACATCTAGACCTCTTGAACTCATACATATGGATTTATTTGGACCTATGAGAACACAATTTATAGGTGGAGAGAGATATTGTTTTGTAATTGTTAATTAATAAAGTAGATATATCTGGGAACATTTTCATTTTGGCATAGATGATACTATTGGAATATTTATTCAATTTTTCTCAAAGATTGAAAATCAAGTTCAAAATAAAGTTTACACCATTAGGAGTGATCTTGGAGAAGAATTTCAAAATCATTATTTTGATGTTTTTTTCTCATCTGAAGGCACTCAAAAAAAATTCTCCACACACTCCTAACAAAATGGTTTAGTTGAAAGGAAAAATCGTTATTTGCAAGAAATGGATAGAACCATGCCATTAGAACATGACACACCTAAATCATGTTGGGGGTGATGGTGTTAATACCACATGCTATGTTCAAAATAGAATTTCAATTCATCCACAACTTAAAAAGACTCCTTATGAAATATTCTTTTATAAGAAACCAAGAGTGGATTACTTTCACAAGTTAGGAACTACATGCTACATTTTAAATACTAAAGATGATAAAGATAAATTAGATCCAAAATCACGAGAAGGATTCTTCATAGGTTACTCAACCCCAAGTAAGGCCTACAAAATCTTTAATAATGTCTCTAAGAAAGTAGAAGAATCAATTCATATAACATTTCATGAATATCAAACAAACAATAAAATAGAAAATGATCTTACACAACTAATTGAAGATTTGACCATATCACCTAAAGAAGGTAATAATACTGAAAATGAACAAAGTCAATTCAAATTGAAGAACCTCATCAGCCCATTCCAAGAATAATAAAATACAATCCACAAGATCTAATAATTAGTTATCCTTTTGATAAAGTAAAAACTAGATCTTCTTTTAGACATGTAGCTAACACAACCTTTGTATCCATAATTGAACTTGAAAAGGTTGATAAAACTCTTAAACATGATTATTGGATCATTGCTATGCAAGAAGAACTAAGTCAATTCACTTAGAATGACGTATGGGATTTGGTTCCTAGACCTAAAGATAAAGCCATTATTGGAACTAAATGGGTCTTTTGTAACAAGTTAAATGAATTCAGGGAAGTTTAGGAACAAAGTGAGATTGGTTTCCCAAGGGTATAATAAACAAGAATGAATTGACTTTGATGAAACATATGCTCTAGTATGTAGACTAGAATCAATTTGCATGTTATTAACTCTATCTACACATAAAATTTTAAACTCTCCTAAATGGATGTTAAAAGTGTATTTCTAAATGAAATAATACAAGAAGAAGCTTATGTTGCTCCTGGTTTTGAGGATCCAAAATATTCTGATCATGGTTATACATTAAATAAAGCACTATACAATTTTAAACAAGCCCCTAGAAATTGGTATGGATGTATAAATAATTATCGTTTAAAAAATGATTTCTCTTTCGAAATATTGGATCCTATATTGTTTATCAAAAAGTATGAATCATATTTTCTCATCATTCAAATAGATGCTGATTATATTATTTTTGGTGCTCCAAATGAATCAATTTGCACATAATTTAGTGATATTATAAAAAAGTATTTTGAAATGAGTTTTATGGGTGAGTTAACATTTTTTCAGTTTTCAAATCAAACAAACTCCTCATGGTATTTTCCTCAACCAAGAAAAATATACCAAAGAACTATTGAAATTATTTAATATGAAAAATTGTAAGCATGCATCTACTCTAATTGACAACCCACCAAAATTGACAAAGATGAGGTGGATGAACCCATTGAAAACTACTTATATAGAGGTGTGATTGGTAGTTTATTATACTTAACTGTATCTTGACCGGATATTATGTATGTCGTTCGTTTATGCACAAGATTTCAATTGAATCCTATGCATTCTCATTTGGTCATTATCAAAAGGATCTTATGATATTTAGATAGTATAGTCAACTATGGTATTTGGTATCCACAAGATCAATTGTTTGACCATAAATCTTATATTGTTGTTGACTATGTTGATTGTCACCTTGATCGCATAAGTACTAGTGGCGATTGTTTCTTGCTTGGAAAAATGCACATATCTTGATTTAGAAAGAAACAAAATATTGTTGGATAATCTACCACTGAAATAGGATATATGACAGTTGGATCATGTTGCACACAGGTCTTATGGATGAAACAAGTATTAAATGAATTACGGATTTTCATTGTCTTCAGATCCAATTTTTTGTGATAACTCCAGTGACTTCAATTTAGCTCATAATACTATTTTACATAGTCATGCTAAGATATTGAAGTTAGACATCATTTTCATCGTGATCATATTGCTAAAATTCACATATGTCTTCATCATGTTGATACTAAAAATTAATTAGTTGATATTTTCACAAAACTCCTTACTTTCAAACAATTTAGAGTAATTAGGGATAAATTAAGCATTGTTCCTCTTGAAGATGTATATTTTGATCACTTTGATAAATAATTTTATATTGCATACGCTATTAGTATGACAAATTTAATGTTTATCTAAAATGATTTAATGTCATGAACAAGAATTTCTTAGTCAAGCTCACTCAATCTTCATTGCATAATATTTCTAAAAATATCACCTTCAGTCAACAAAACTCTGGACTGAGAAATATCTTGATAGATGAAATCCTCGACCAAAAATCTCCTAGTGTAACCCTCGATAGAATGTCTATATATTAGTTACAACTTTCTAGTCAGTATCTCGATTGAACAAAATTTGGAGTGAAAGGACCTCAGTCAAAGAAATTCTCGACTGATCATACATATGACCATTGTCAAAATTTTCAAATCCTCGGTCGAACTAGATGTTTGTTACTATTTGGAATGTGACCATTGGAATCTCAGTCAATGACTTTATCAACCAAGGAGGAGTCGATTTTTCTATAAATAGCCACCAATTCAGTTGTTCTTCTCACAACTCATTGAGTACACTGCTCTAGCATCCTTTGAGCATTTCTTAGAGCATTCCTTCAGCAACCTTCATTCCCCCTCTTCACCACATCTTATTCAACTCAATTCTTACTCTAATACCTCAGGATGGCTTCATCTTCAGGTTGTAGTGGCAAGAAGCAGGTTGCATCCAAGAAGGGGTGTTTCACCTTGGCAGCTCCAGCACTAACAGTCATCAACGGGATGTCCTTCACCGATGTTGTTGTTGGAGAGAAGTACTTATGCCTTATCTTGAAGATGCCTCTTCCTCACCAACCGGTAGAAAATGATAATTTCCTTTAGCACTCCTAAACCTTCCTTGCTTCTTCCAAATCAAAAAACTTTAGGAAGTTCTTACTCCCTCATTTCATTTCTACTCATCACAAGTTGTCCATGAACTTTATTCCAACCTTGTTACAGACAACAATGACCATTATTCCTTTAATTTCATGGTTAATGGGTTATCATTTGGTTTTTTTAAAATGGACATCCTAGAAATGTTAGACATAGATACTGTCGAATATGTTGAACTTTTAGATATCAAAATAGGCAATCCCATCAACAAAGCCCACCAATCAAGATGAAGTAAACCTTAGTGTCATTAAAAGAACCATTTTTATTCTAAATACTGATCCACAAGAACAAAGAGGAGCCTACTATGCCACGTCTCTAATCCTTGAAGATAGGATAGTAAACCTCATCCTTAGTCATAGCATTCTTACTAGAGCAAACAAAATCAAAACCCCTTAGTTTAGATGTATCTTATCTATGCACTTCTTAAACACATTCATGTCAACTTCATTCACATTATTTTCTCAAATATGATTGATTTCTCTATGAGTCCTCCCTATCCCGATTTTGTTTGCCAAATCATTCAACATTCCATTGGTAAAGGCTTAGATGAATTAGGCTATACCCCTAATCGGCGCCCCCAAAGAATGACCCAGAACATAGTTGACAAAATGGGAATTGACTTTGGGCATAAAAGGGCTAGAACTAAAGAAGGGACATCATAAGAAGACATTCCTCCACCTTCTAATTCTCCTCTTAGTTACTCTATGGAAAGAATTTCAAATGATGTGTCTTATCTTAAAGGAGTAGACGATAAAATTGGGAAACATTTTGACTACAACCACAATGCAATGACCTATCTCAACCAAAAGTTGCAATCTTTCACCCAAATACTCCTAAAAAGTATCTATGTGCATCATACCCTGGGAGTATCTATCCATTTAACCCATAGATCAACTAAACTCAAATCCCACCTCCATCATCCACTAAGCTTAACCATACTCAATACTCCACCATGAAACTCCAAGACATAGTCGTCCATTTCCACTTTGACAGAGCACCCACCTTTCTTGAGGCATATGCTCTTACCAAGATAAGTGCATTGGATTGGGGGATCCTTGTGAATTACTACGGCATTGCACCTTTCTATGGGCAAGACCAGGAGGTGGATGTGATGCTTAATTTATTCAAGTGACATCTTTTTGTAATCATATGGCTATCCTTATGTATTTTCTTTTGAGCAACAAAGCTATGCAATGGTTTTTTATCAATGAATTAATCTTTTAGGTACTTGATCATGATCATTGTGGCTAAACTGGAAGTTTTTTCTTATAGAAATATTGTTCATATACAAAAGGGGGAGATTGTTGGCTAAATTGGACACTATCTTATCTTCTCTTTTGATAATGAAAAACATTTTTATTTGTGGATTTAAGGTGCTACCTAAGTTTTTCATGTACCAAGTACAACTTGAGAAAGATTTATCAAGATCGGAGCTTCAAGGCTTAAATTATTGTCTATATGTGCTTATTTTTTCACTAAAGGAATTTCATTCATCCTCACTCCCTTAGGAAAAACTGGAAGAAACATATTGCCATATATACGCTTCTATTTACTATACCCCCTCATTAAAAACACCTATCTACATCAAAATAAAGACTCAGCTATACCTATCTATCAAAAAATAGTATATGTCCAAGTAAACCTTAAGTAAGGAACCACTTGTCTATCAAGCATTAAAAGACCTTTCACCCAACGAGGGAGACACCATTGATTCTTTATGAGTACCACTTCCCTATCTTTCCTCCTCCATATTCTAAGGCTTTGGGGATGAAATTCACTTCTGAAGGGATGCAATGACCCAAGATAGATCTTTCCTCCATATGTGACTTGATCTCCCTCACATACTAATCAAGCTTCCATTGGTATGGCACGTCCTCCCAGATCTTCACATCCAAGGAAGGATTATCCATTTCAACAGATTCCAAACCAACAATTTCATCATCACATATCTTTAAGGCCACAATCATTACCTGGACACGTGACTCTTCATGATCAGTTACGCTAACCCATGTTCTGAACGCCAACACCATCCTTCCTTTGCTAGTTTTTATGATCCCAACACCCCACCACCTAACTCTATATAGAACGTCCATATCCTTGCCAATGGTCATATTTAACTTCTTGGTTTGGAAATATAGATGGCTCCACTTAATTAGCTACAACCTTCTAATCTTCAATTTTAGTTCACTGACTCCTTTCTTCATCGTGTAGAATTGGAAACCATCCTCTCCAATCTTTTTGAAGCTCTTCCCTTTGGTCTTTATATTATTAATATCTATAACTTCCTTCCATAGCCATACCTCTGGTTTCCTCCTCCCTTTATACCACCACTGCCACCTCTCCCTCCATGCAATCTAGATGAAAAAACATGGAATCAGACCCAATATCTGTTCTTACCTCTCCTAGTGTTTATATTTTACCCAAGGCCTCCCTATCCATTCCATGATTTTCATATTTCCACTCAAATTCTCACACTTCAACATCTGTTGCACCCTTTCCCATAGCCCCGCGGCTATATATCTTTGTATAAACAAGTGGTTGCTGGTCTCCATTGCCGGTCCTTCACAACATGAGCATCTAGAAGCTAATGGTATTCTGCACCTGCTAATATTTGCATGATGTTTGCATGATGAATTCCCTCCTTGTGCCAAAGTAGCTTGTTGTTGTACCCTATAACAGTGTGTGATCCTTGGATCAGTCTTCTCTCTGAGCACAATGAAAAATACATGACATGGGTAAGAGTCCTTATCGGTCTATCTTCAACATCCTTCTGAAAAGCTTGTAATGATTCGAGGACTAACCTGATGTGACGTCCCCGAATTTTCTAAAACTTAATCTTGCGTGTGACGACCAAATTGAAACTCTCACCTTAGCGAGAATCCCAATTTAAACATCACACACTAGGCTAAGACATAGAAAATTAAGGGAGTCAGAAGGAAACACAGTAGCACATGTACATGAACAATAATAAAACCATACACATAAGTTCACCATTCAACATATAATTATAACATGAATTATTACAACATTTGATATTATATATTGAACAACAAACTTTAACATATACATGTACTACCACTAAACTATAGGATCTTAAGACAACAGGTCCACCTGTACATCTACTCGCCACACAACTCACAGCTATCATGCTCTTTAAGATCATATGTCCACAATCTAAACAAAAGATTACATGTGGCACACTGTTACGACCCCACCTCCCGATAACCCCTAATTAAGGGAGACCGAGAGGTCGAAGCCGCACCCATAACTTCCAGATCAAAGGTTCGGCAATTAACCAAGAATAATTATCAAATTTTAACAGACTATACTAAAAAGCTATAAGAAAATAAATTTTTGCATACCCTTTTAAAAACTGGGATTTGTAGACTTCTATCCATGAAGACACCACTCTAACTAATCCTCCTATGAACGTTAATTCTCATTTAATTCCACATATGCCACTTTACTGTTTGTTCTTTTCATTTGTACCTAAAACGCCGACAAACAAAATGTCGGTCAGCAAGAAGCTGGTATGTGGGGGAAACAATAATCATGCAACTATAATAACAATGTAATCATACAATTAATCATTTAACAATCAAGATTACATTTTAAGCCATACAACTCAATCCATACATATCCCCAACTCTGTGTTGTCCCTGTAGTGGACTTATATAATACCTCTATAAAGGTAGACTCGCATGGCACTACTCGAGGTAGCCCAATATCTAACTCAATGTGACTTGATGGTCCTACCTCAATGGTAGCCATGTACTAAGTCATCCATAGACCTGATGGACCTACCTAATAGGTAGCCATGTACTAGGTCTTCCTCTGACCTGATGAACCTACCCAATAGGTAGCCATGTACTAGGTCAACTATAATGCCACAGAGAGAACCAGGATCTGAGCTTGTAGGCATATATCCTTTGTGATAGTCATATCCACATTATAGTTTGCATGAACTAAATTCATCAAACAGTTTATTTAAAGCAACTAGTAAAACATTCAGAAATCGTCGTGAAACTATAACGGTTATTCATAAGTGTAACCACATACCTTTGGTTGTAGATTTCAACACAGAATCAAATATGTAGAGAAACCCAATCAAGCAAGAAATGAGGAAGAGAAATCCTGAAATAAAAGTACCAATTTCCTTTTATTAATATTTATCCAATTTCATCACATTACTTAGGATTTCAATTCCAATTTTAGGGTTTCTTTAGGAATTAGGGTTTTGCCTCCATTATTAATATTATGATCTCTAATTTATCAAATCTACTTAAAACCTTTAAATTCTCTCATTTTAATATTCTTATCAGTATTAGGATCATCATTTAGTAATTTACTTCTTTAATCGAAAATATCATGGTTTTCCTCTTCATTTACCCCAATTAGGGTTCCCATATGAATTATTCTTCATTTATTGATTACAACCCTAAAAATACCAATTTTGTATACAAAACAGATGAAAAATCTATATTATTAATCAACAGGTTAATATCTTTCAAATTAACCTATTAGTCTTAAACTCATATTTACTCAAATCAGGGTTTTTAGTCAATTAAACCATGTTCGTGATCATAAAACCCTAAAACCAACATACTAATCATCTTTCTATGATTTTATCATTCCTTTTATTCTTAACAGGTTAAGATTGATCAAAAACATATAAAAGATTCATCATGTTCGTTTTTACATCATTCTAGGGGTTTTCTATCAATTAATGCATCAAAAGATGTAAAACCCTATACTTTTTTAGTTTCAAATAGAATTAGGCTTCATAAATAATTTCTTTGTGTTCCTCTCGTTCTGAGGATCAATTTTCATATATAACACTTTGATATACGAGCTACCAATCTTTTCCTATGATTATTTCAAGTTTTAACATAAAAGGACCAATGAAACATTGCCACGTCATTTATTGACTTACCGAAAAACAAGCCCAGAACTTGGAGAAAAGACCGTGCGGCCCTTGGCTCTTGTGCATGTGTGCAGGGGTAATTGAATCTTTTGACTCTATTCTTCTCCTTCCTCGACTCGACGCAGTTCCAGATCTGCGCGTGCGTCGCTCGACGCTGTGACCCTTGGTCGTCGTTTCGTGGCTGCTGGAGGTGGTCTTCA
Organism: Alisma plantago-aquatica; assembly: GCA_963693085.1. Classification (NCBI taxonomy): domain Eukaryota; kingdom Viridiplantae; phylum Streptophyta; class Magnoliopsida; order Alismatales; family Alismataceae; genus Alisma; species Alisma plantago-aquatica. The sequence continues at coordinate 305,307,662 of OY856409.1, forward strand.
CCTTCGATTCTGCTGCTCCCATGGGTTCCCACCGTTCACCACCCTCCGGTGGTCATTTTCCCACAAGATCACGCCGCAGGCGCGGCAGTTTCGTCTGCCATTACAGACAGCCTCCTACCGCCGCACAGCCCCTGCAGGTCTGACTCTCAAGCACGACGCCATCAGAGGCGCCATGGCGGTGTCCTCCCAGCCCCCCATCATCCATATCCAAGGAGTTCGAGCATCTCCTTCCTCCCTGGACCCGTAGGCACCTTTGCGCCTAGGCTCGCTTCTTCCGAACAGCTGGTCCATTCCATGTCCGCAACCTCCTTCGCGCACCTGAGCAGGGAAGAAGGTAATAGGAGGGGCGTGTCCTGCAGAGGGCACCCAGGCCCTGCAAGCCCATGGCTTCAGGCCGTCTCCAGTGCTTGCCACCGCTTCACCATGTCTAAGAGCCTAAAGAAGATCAAGTAAGAAGGTCGACGGAACTCTATTGCTAGCCAGGGTCCATCTATGGAGTCTCGTGTCTCCCTGGATGTGAGAGTTCTCGTCTCTCTCTCTCTCTCTCTCTCTCTCTCTCTATATATATATATATATATATATATATATATATATATATATATATATATATATATATATATATATATATATATATATATATATACGCTGAATCCTTGTACTGGTCCTACCTCTTTGGTCTCATTTCCTCTTTTACTTACTTTCCATATCTTTTGCCATGGATTAGATCCCATATCTTAGCCAAGTATTTCTCTACTTGGTCCCTCCTTTCCTGTTCGTGTTTAAGGCAATACTCACGGAAGAGTATGCAGGCGGTTACAAGAAGACATTCAATCCATTATCATCTATGTTAACACCAAAAACCAGGATCTAATTTCAAAAGCCAAAAAGGATCACATAATTATTTGGTCACTTAAAATAATTACTTCCTTCCTCTAATATATAAACGATTTGATACCAACTAGGTAGGATTATATTTCCTCCTTTCATCTTTTCTTTCTTACGCATGGAAAAAAAATAGGTTGCCACATAGATCCATACTTGTCCTCCAAGTATATCTTTAATTATCTATCCTGAGGGGTAAGGTCAATATTAACCTTCTCCACCAAACCATATCAATAGAACTCATGCATCAGGGTCTCAGCTCTCTTAGCTATAACTTAGAGGGGTCGGATTTTCACATATTCTTCCACAGTAACTTGTATGTCAGTCTACTTTGCATCTTCTCACGACTCTCATCATCTCTAGGCTCCTTTCAGCCCATGCACAATCAAAGTGACTTCATCTACACGCATTGTGGTCCCTTTTCTAACCATCATGTGGTCCTTTTCTAACCATCATGTGGTCCTTTCAACATCACCTTACTGAAGTGGTGACCGACACAACCTCCCTTACAGAGTTTCTTATAAAACCTGATACTGGCTATGGTGGTCATTGTCACATCTTTCATAGGACAAGAACTGTCTCTAGATATCACCCTGGATGAGCACACATGCCCTCATCAGACCCTTTAGTCTGGATCATACTAACCATAGTTAGGGGTGATAAACTATATTAACATTGAGTTCTTCACGTACCTACTTTCACCTTATGGAAGTGAACCTTTAAGTCATACTCATGAACTTTTGAACTCACATCATGGTGTAGTTGAACCATCTCTCTCATATGTAGCTCAACCCAATCTGTCCCTTGACAGTACTCTTTCTTTCTTTCTTACGACATCTAGGTAAGGTGATCTACCATAACCCCTATTGCCTCATGACCTTTCTTGGTCAAGGGGAGACTTTCCATATCATCCATAGAGATGAACTCCCCTTCCCTCTCGGGAACTCTTTATCCCTTATTTCAACTTATTGGGTTATTGGTGTTCGTCCTTCACCTTCTGGTTTGCATGGCAACATACCTCATGCAACTTTATCTTAAGCATCCAAAGTGCTATTGCCATTTACCACAGTGTATGGTGATCTTCAATCATGATTTCCTTTATGTCATGATTCCTCAAGATTGATTCCTCTGAAACCCTAAACCACTCTAGTCGGGGTTTCATCACCTTCTTTCCCAACGAAAAACATCTGAGGTTCTACCACCATCCTTTCATTGCATCAAGGACTAGACTGGATAACCAAACAACCTTTAACTTTGCAACGTATCTTGTTATATCTGAGTGTTATCCAAACACCTCTCCTTTTCTAACTTAGGGTGAGCCAAACAACCTCTTCTAGCTTCTAGTCAAACAAGTCTTAACCAGAACATTCATTACCACCTCACATCCTTAGGTATTTGGTAACATTGAAGACATACACTTCCATGTATTTCACTTATCATCTCACCTCAAACTCTATGTCTATCTTCATTAAGAATACTCTATGATTTCATCATCAAACTCAACCTGGTATAACTTGTAAGTTCTACATAGCTCATGATAAAAAACTTCCTCATAAGGTGACTACCTCATTCATCTTAGTGTTTGCGAACCATCCATGTATCATTCACTTTACCAGGGTAGGTTATCTTCTCTATACCCATTCCTTGTGGCAACGTTCCAACCTACATCATCTCTTATCCTTGGTGTATGGCATGCGTAATGTCCTATCTCTCACCCCCTAACAAGAGGAAATAAGCATTTGGCTGCAGTCCAAATATAGAGTTCTTCCTGTTCCAAGAGTAGAGATGGTACATCCCACCTTGCCAATACACCTTTACATCTAAGTTGCAACGTGCCACATATGTCTCTACATCACAGACATCATGATATCAAGGTTACCTCCATGGAAAACTAGTCTTGAACCTACTGAGGTGTATATCCTTGGTCATCTCCTCTAGGTCTATAGGGTACCGACTCTTTTGGGGTCATCCCTCTTCCCTCATGCATCAAGGGAGTGCCCTACTCATCTGCCTTTTGAGTCCCATGAGTTCATGAAGGTGATCAACCTCCTAACCCATGGTCCTCAGACAATGATAGTTGTTACCTCCCGACCCTATGGTCATGTGCAACTGGGAAATTAGGCAACTCCTACTTTCATCGGTCTTATCCCTACCTGACCCTAGGATAGACTTAGGATTCACCATTATAGTACGTGTTCACTTAGAACCTTACCCAAGTCTTCATCATCTATCTTTCTGCATTCATGGGCTGCTTTCATCCTTTCATAGGGATCATGACAACCTTCCTACAAGTCCCATACTGGTTACCTCCATGGTAACACATTCATGTGCAATTAGAGATGGATATCTATGGGTCTACATGTTCATTCTCATACCATGTACTTTTCGCTTAGCTTCTCAAGATCCTGTGAGACCTCCTCAGGTTACCTTAAACCAACAAAACTGATATACACCCTACCATAGGGGTCCCTCTCCTAGGATGGGAGGAAAACTATCTCTTGACAACAAGGTCACAAAATCTCTTAGGTCTAGGGTTTACATCCACACGAGCCTACTTAACCCTAGCAAGCTAGTAAGGCACAGCAGATCACCTGTTGTACTATGCTAGGTCATCTGGGTTCTCATTCTTCAACATTAAATCAAGGCTATACCTTTCTTTATCATCAACCTAGTTGTGAGGGGTTCATCAAACATACCTTAAACTTAAGGGGCTTCCCTTTTCCTCTATACATGAGGAGTACCATGCTCTCTTCTATAGGAACTCAACTCTCATCTTGAGCATCAGGTATACCACTTCCCTTCATAGGTTAGGGACCCTAGGTTCACTTATAGGTGTCCAACCGCATGCTCTATCTCTTAACTACGAACCAAGCATGCAAAAGGCATGACATGCACTCCTTGTCATCCTTCAACTCGAGAAACACTTAGAGTTGGGTCCTCCTTAAGGACAACCAACAAGGTACAAGGCCTCGAAACCTATTCACTAAACCTTTCTAGGTCTAAGGAACTCTTCTTCCTACCTCAGAAGGTAAACACCTATACCGTAGGCACATATGTACCAGAAGCTTCATCTTCTCTCTCTAGGGTTTGGTCCTTCTAAAGGCAACCAAGGTATCATCAACTTTCAGGGATCGATCATGAGGCAACCACTATCATCCATTGTTCAGGGTTTTAGGCTTCCAACCTTCTTGCTGGGTTTCCTGCTCTCTCTAGAGCTAACCCTACATCCAACCTCACCATTAGAGGTCCTCTCTTCATGAAGGATCAACCTCAAAAGCATGCCCTACATGGGTGAAGCCTAGGTTCGAACTTATGTTTGCTCCAGATCATCCATAACCCTTTAGGCTCCATCATAATTCCTTATCCAGGGTTTCATCCTACTGTCAGCACTATGACGTGCCCTAGGTGCCAGCTATACCCTACTTGCACAAGCCCATAGGGTTTCTAAGGTCCTTCACTAACATCATCATCTAAGGAGATATGCACGACCCTTCCCAGGAGTTGGGTTGCCAAAGGTGCTAGGTCACCCATGGATCATATGGCATCCCACAGGCATGTCCTTCCGAACACCTGGTCCAACTCATCTCTCTCTAACCTTCACTTAGGGTTAGGGTTAACATCATCCTATGAGGATGTGTCAGGTCTCTACTTGCAATGGAGATCTCTATCTCCAAGACTAACTTATCCTCCTGACGAGAAGGTCTAGCCTCAGGTCTCTTCTGAGGACATGACAACTTATGTCATACGACCTAAGCATGTATCTATTCTTTAGTTTGCGCTTAATTTGTTGAGCTTATGTCCATGACATCCTATTTACATGCCTTTCATTAATTTGGTGGAGGATTCCTTACACCTTATCAACCTTACCCATACCTTAAGAGGGTGTGGAGGAGAGAGAAAACCCTAATCCTTAAGGTCCTTAACAAAATTTGTGATGAGAAGGGATGAATAAGTTGAGAAAGTCCTACAGGTATCTTATTTCGATTCATACCCTAAGACTTTGGCCAGACAGTCACACGGATCTGGGAGTCCTCGTATTCTGACTAGCGGTGCGGAGAAAAATATTGCCAACCCCCAGTCATGGTCCTTTTCTAGACACCTCTGTCTTTCGGATAATCCTCTAATAACTCCCTTGGGTTCTATGGAGTTTGTAAAATTTAATAATTATTAATGGTTAAATGAGGAACCTACGCTCTGATACCAAATGTTACGACCCCACCTCCCGATAATCCCCAATTAAGAGAGACCGAGAGGTCGAAGCCGCACCCATAACTTCCGGATCAAAGGTTCGGCAATTAACCAAGAGTAATTATCAAATTTTAACAGACTATACTGAAAAGCTGTAAGAAAATAAAATTTTGCATACCCTTTTAAAAACTGGGATATGTAGACTTCTATCCATGAAGATACCAATTTAACTAATCCTCCTATGCACGTTAATTCTCATTTAATTCCACATATGCCACTTTACTGTTTGTTCTTTTCATTTGTACCTAAAATGCCGACAAACAAAACGTCGGTCAACAAGAAGCTAGTATGTGGGGGAAACAATAATCATGCAACTATAATAACAATGTAATCATACAATTAATCATTTAACAATCAAGATTACATTTTAAGCCATACAACTCAATCCATACATATCCCCAACTCTGTGTTGTCCCTGCAGTGGACTTATATAATACCTCTATCAAGGTAGAGTCGCATGCCACTACTCGAGGTAGCCCAATATCTAACTCAATGTGACTAGATGGTCCTACCTTAATGGTAGCCATGTACTAAGTCATCCATAGACCTGATGGACCTACCCAATAGGTAGCCATGTACTAGGTCTTCCTCTGACCTGATGGACCTACCCAATAGGTAGCCATGTACTAGGTCAACTATAATGCCACAGAGAGAACCAGGATCTGAGCTTGTAGGCATATATCCTTTGTGATATTCATAGCCACATTATAGTTTGCATGAACTAAATTCATCCAACAGTTTATTTAAAGCAACCAGTAAAACATTCGGAAATCGTCGTGAAACTATAACGGTTATTCATAAGCATAACCACATGCCTTTGGTTGCAGATTTCAAGACAGACTCAAATATGCAGAGAAACCCAATCAAGCAAGCAATGAGGAAGAGAAATCCTGAAATAAAAGTACCAATTTTTCTTTTATTAATATTTATCCAATTTCATCACATTACTTAGGATTTCAATTCCAATTTTAGGGTTTCTTAAGGAATTAGGGTTTTTGCCTCCATTATTAATATTATGATCTCTAATTTATCAAATCTACTTAAAACCTTTAAATTCTCTCATTTTAATATTCTTATCAGTCTTAGGATCATCATTTAGTAATTTACTTCTTTAATCGAAAATATCATGGTTTTCCTCTTCATTTACCCCAATTAGGGTTTCCATATGAATTATTCTTCATTTATGGATTACAACCCTAAAACTACCAATTTTGTATACAAAACGGATGAAAAATCTATATTATTAATCAACAGGTTAATATCTTTCAAATTAACCTATTAGTCTTCAAAGATGTATCCTTTATATTCAACTTAGGGTTTCTAAGGTTCCCTACAAAACCCTAACCATCTCAATTATCTTTATTAAGAATTATCTAATCCAAACTATGTTCAAGAATCATTATATTATAGTTTTATTCTTGCAATATCATGTTATGACCACTAAAACTCATATTTACTCAAATCAGGGTTTTTAGTCTATTAAACCATGTTCATGATCATAAAACCCTAAAACCAACATACTAATCACCTTTCTATGATTTTATCATTCCTTTTATTCTTAACAGGTTAAGATTGATCAAAAACATATAAAAGATTCATCATGTTTGTTTTTACATCATTCTATGGGTTTTCTATCAATTAATTCATCAAAAGATGTAAATCCCTATACTTTTTGAGTTTCAAACAGACTTAGGCTTCATAAATAATTTCTGTGTGTTCCTCTCATTCTGAGGATCAATTTTCATATATAACACTTTGATATACGAGCTACCAATCTTTTCCTATGATTATTTCAAGTTTGAACATAAAAGGACCAATGAAACATTGCCACGTCATTTATTGACTTACCGAAAAACAAGCCCAGAACTTGGAGAAAAGACCGTGCGGCCCTTGGCTCTTGTGCATGTGTGCAGGGGTAATTGAGTCTTTTGACTCTATTCTTCTCCTTCCTCGACTCGACGCAGTTCCTGATCTGGGTGTGCGTCGCTCGACGTCGTGACCCTTGGTCGTCGTGTCGTGGCTGCTGGAGGTGGTCTTCACCTTCGATTCTACTGCTCCCATGGGTTCCCACCGCTCACCACCCTCCGATGGTCGTTTTCCCACAAGATCACGACGCAGGAGCGGCAGCTTCGTCTGCCATTGCAGACAGCCTCCTACCGCTGCACAGCCCCTGCAGGCCTGACTCTCAAGCACGGCGCCATCGGAGGCGCCATGGCGGTGTCCTCCCAGCCGCCGATCATCCATATCCAAGGAGTTCGAGCATCTCCATCCTCCCTGGACCCGTAGGCACCTTTGCGCCTAGGCTCGCTTCTTTCGAACAGCTGGTCGATTCCATGTGCGCAACCTCCTCCGCGCACATGAGCAGGGAAGAAGGTAATAGGAGGGACGTGTCCTGCAGAGGCCACCCAGGCCCTGCAAGCCCATGGCTTCAGGCCATCTCCAGTGCTTGCCACCGCTCCACCATGTCTTTGAGCCTAAAGAAGATCGAGGAAGAAGGTCGACGGAACTCTATTGCTAGCCAGGGTCCATCTATGGAGTCTCGTGTCTCCCTGGATGTGAGAGTTCTCGGCGCTATATATATATATATATACGCTGAATCCTTGTACTGGTCCTACCTCTTTGGTCTCGTTTCCTCTTTTACTTACTTTCCATATCTTTTGCTATGGATTAGATCCCATATCTTAGCCAAGTATTTCTCTACTTGGTCCCTCCTTTCCTATTCGTGTTTAAGGCAATACTCACGGAAGAGTATGCAGGCGGTTACAAGAAGACATTCAATCCATTATCATCTATGTTAACACCAAAAACCATGATCTAATTTCAAAAGCCAAAAAGGATCACGTAATTATTTGGTCACTTAAAATAATTACTTCCTTCCTCTAATATATAAACGATTTGATACCAACTAGGTAGGATTATATTTCCTCCTTTCATCTTTTCTTTCTTACACATGAAAAAAAAAATAGGTTGCCACATAGATCCATACTTTTCCTCCAAGTATATCTTTAATTATCTAAAGCCATACATTTTATTAAAAGGTTTCTTTTTAAGGATTTCTCTTAGTCTTTCATTTCCTTTTCTCTTTTCCTATTTCTTTTATTAGAAATTACATATAAACAAAATTTATTCAATTGTGGCCATTAATGCCACTTTCTAGTTATTTCCAAGTATTTCCCATAAATACTTTTCTTAATATCCATTATCTTTTATCTTTTTCCCATTATTTGGACTTTTCCTCTTTTCTTTGCTTTCTATATTCATTACTGGATTAACATAATAATAATAACCACGAAATTCCTATCAAAAGGATAATTACAAATAAATCCATCCTTTAAAGCTAAGCATACAACCTTTTCAATTAAGTATAAATTCATAAAATCATTACATATGCAAAATTGGGGTTGTAACACACACATCAGCACAATATTCAAGAATATTATACTGAGTAGGCCTACGTGTATTTTATATACCTCTCATCATATATTAACAATAAGATAAAACTAGTACTTGGCAGAAATAGAAGAATATAAGAAAAGCATATACTAACACAAAGATATTGATTAACAAAAGAACACATATTTTCAAGCTCATTTTCCATTATATCATCCATGCATTGACTTCTGAAGGATGAATGCATTAAGGCCTTTATGATCACTACCAAAGAGTTGGATCATATGTACAATGTGACCACTACCAAAGAGTTAGGTCCAAGCACACTATGAACGAGTTGGTTCTTTCATATAATGGAACATATATATTATGTTTCATGTGTTCATAACGGTAGGTATGGAAAATCAAGTAACATATCATACAAGAACAATCATTTCAATCAATACCATATTCCAAGTCTTTACTACCATATCACACAAGCATATTGTATAATAAGCCAAGTAAGAGGTAATGGCGTACCTTGATCATAGATTACCTAAACCACATATTCCTGATATCAACTATATCCTCTTAGTCAAACCCTACTTAAGACAAGACCACGTATCACCATCAGGTTCTCATCTTAACCCTAGTTATCACCATTTTAAGGTTTACCCTATCTCATTAGGATATGTACATCATTACTTGCATTCTTACTTTAGATTTATCTTACTGATGTCATTTTCCAGATTGTGGTTCATTATCTGATCATTAGGTTCCATATCCTTTTTGTATACATATTAACCCTGGTTTGTATACATTATTCAAATTAGAGTTACAACCCATGTATAAAGGGTCATCTGCATATAACATAAATTTCGTGTATAAAACTAATCTAATATTTACATATTATCTTCCAATTACTGATATGAGGGTGTTCTATAAATTTCATCATTTATTGAGCATGCATGTATTTAATACATTTTATTTAGGGTTATTAGCCCTAAATCGACATTCTAAGCAAATTACATGGTTTTGTGCATCAACATCATAAATACTGACTTATGATAGATTATAAACATTTATATGGATTCATTGACATGTTATCATAATTTTAGAACATCATTTCTGTGACGTCCCCAGATTTTGGTTTCTCCAAACCCTATTGGGAATGAGATGTCAGAATCTGAAAACATTATCCAATCATATCAGAGAGCGATGCGGAAGCATAATACGCATAAATGAACATACAACCATAACATTTCTCAACATTCAACATGTATATTTATACAACATGAATTATTACACAATGATTTACAATTACATATTGAATGAAGATTCTACAGTCTAAGAACATGTATGCTAAACTAGGATCTACACAATAGGTACAACATGTACAACTTGCTCACATCCTATACTTTTTCTCCCATGCTATCTCTGAACCTAAAACATACGTGAAACAACAAATCAACACACAAGGTGTTGTGTACATGGGTAGAAAGATACATATATTTATGGCTTTCATAATTTTTTAGAAAGATTTGCAGAAGGAAAGAAAAATCATAGAAAACACTTCTTTATTAAGAGAAATACGCCAATTTAAGTCATTTTCCTAGATGAATTGCATTATCAAGGAGGACTAGTACCAAAACATAAATATTGGGCCCATCCTCGTGTACCAAGTACTCTAGGGAAACTCCCCGTACACCGTGTGCTCTAGGGAGGTGTACTAGCCAACATTAATCCATTCCCTTGTAAGGGGGATAATGAACACCTTAAATAACTACAAAGCATCTACTTATCATTTATGTTTACAAGTGATAAAACATCGAGTACTATATAGTGCTACTACATCCAATATTTGCAAATAGAAGAGAGCATACATACATATCATGATTGCAAGCAAGAAAACCACCGTCATATACTTAAATAAAACCCACATACCTGAGTTCAGAGATTTCTAACTTATCCTTGATCATCTAGAAGCCTGGTCATCACCTCATTAAGACAAGACCACATACTATCATCAGATTCTCATCATCTTAACCCTAGGCATGTTCATTAGGGTTTATATTATCTCATTAGGATATTCTAACGTTTACTTGCATTATTGTCTTATATTTATCTTACTGATGTCATTTTCCAGATTATTATTCATTATCTGAATATTAGGTCCCATATCCTTTTTGTGCACATAATAACCCTAGTTTATATATATTATTCAAGTTAGGGTTACAATCCATGTATCAAGGTTCATCTTCTTACAACATGAATTTCATGTACAAAACTGGTCTCATATTTACATATTATCTTCTAGTTACAGATAAGAGGGTTTTCTGTAAATCTCATCATTTATTGAGCATGTATGCATTTATTGCATATTAATTAAGGTTATAAGCCCTAATTAGCCACATTAAGCAAATTACATGATTTCCTACATCAACATCATTATTTCTGACTTCAGATGGATTATAACCATGATCATAAACTTACTGACCTGCTCTCATCATTTTAGGCCATCTTTCGATATTTATTATCCACAAAATAAGCATTTCACAACTTATATGATATCACTACGATTAGTGCATTAAAATCCTGATATTATGCTTCCACTGTGTTCTACTCATTTTTCTGAGAATTTTGGTATATTATTTGTATTTTTTTATTATCGAGCTAATTTCTGTGAATTATACGAGATCTGAGAATTATTGAATATTTACCTTTTTGTAGCCAATTGAATGGCGCCATGTGTCCATCCAGAGGCGCGCTGCTTCTTCTTGCCTCACTGGGGTCCGTCCGGTTCAGGGATTTTGAACCCGGTTCAGCTTGGTTTAATCCTGGTTTAGGGTTGTGGACCTGGTCCTCCCTTTCTTTCTCACACGCTCGCTGAGTCCTAGCAGGACTCAGTTCTCGCGCGAGGCATCGTGCCGTCGTTGAGCTGGTCTGGGGAGCGCTGCCACTAGATCAGACCACGGAGAGGAACCCTCCACCTCAAAGTCTTCCTCGCGATCTCCTCACGACGCCAACAGCTTTGAGGTCTCCTCCATGACCTCCACGGCCATTCATATTTATTATCCATAGAACAAGCATTTCAAAACTTACATCATATTACAAATATTTTTGCACCAAAATTCTGATATTATAGTTATGTTGTGTTCTACTCATTTTTCTGAGAATTTTGGTATATTACTTGTATACTTGTGATCATCGAGCTAATTACTATGAATTATACAAGATCTGAGAATTATCTGATATTATTACCTTTTTTAGCGAATAGCATGCCACCACATGGTGTCCAAGAGGAGTTGCCCTTTGTTTGGACTGGTTAGATCTGAATTCGGATCCGCAGACCTAGGGATCCGCTAACCTGGGTCGGGGCCTCCCTTTCTCGTGATCTCACCTGCTGTCTCTTTTTCCTCTATGAAGTAGGGTACTACTTTGATCAGCTTCTCCCGTGAGGTCGGCCACCAAGTTTCTCCTCATGTCTCTGATGATCTGCTCCTTTGGGTGAGATTTGTCATTGTGACCACGGGCTACGGTGCCCAGATCCATCTATAAAGCATGCTCCTCACCACGACCTTCTACCACAGGAGCTTCTCTGAACTTCCTACTACGTCATCGGATGGTCTTCGGCCGATGCTACGTGCGGAAGCTCTCCAGCAGGGGTTCCACCGGTCAGTGCCCACGGAGCTCGCTGGCTTCGTCCCCTTTCTTCAAGTCCTCAGCGCCGATAATGGATTTGGCATCCACAGGCCTCCTCATCATCCATGGTGAACTCCATGCTTCGGCTGCGCCTAAACCCAATGGCGAGTAATTGGCAACGCAGCCTCCTCCTCGCCCGCCTGTGCCTGAACCCGATGGCAAGTAAATAGGCAAAGACGCCTCCTTCTCGCCTGGTATCTCAACTAAACTTATGTCGTGCTCTATCAACTATTATGGTGATGGAGACACTGCTGTGCTGGAGAGGTCTCGTTCTCTCTTTCTAGTCCTGCATATGCTTTGAATGGGGGACCCTAAGTCAAAGGAAACCGCTCACCACTCTCACTTCGTCAGGCCACGACCTGGATGTGGGAAAATTCACACGAAGCCGGTGCCTTTTCTCATCGCAACCACTACGATGAAGACAACTTCCTAACTCCTCAACCATTTGATCACATTTAAGGGATGGGATTAGGGCGCTGGCTCACAATATGTGGCTCAAGACTTCACACCAGAATGCCACTAACAGATTGCGTGCCATCTAATGCACATTTATCTTAGGCCACAAATATTAAAGACTTGGTTCTTAAAGTTACCAACATATACACTATTTTTCCAAGTTCAAAACTATAAGTAACTCATGTGTGTAGGAACACTCATACTCCACGGAACTTGCCCAAAATTATTTTCATAAGATCCACCTTTCGTACAAGTTTGTGCCAAAACCTCATTTTTAGGAAAACCAAAATAATTATTTTTTAAAGACACAAACATAGAGACTATAATCACAAATCATCATCAAACATCCTCCAAATTTATCGAAAAAGTCGAACTCTTAATCTAACCCAAAAAAAACATGGATCAACTCATCCAATGTGGTATTCAAAGATCACAAAAGTTCACTCTATAACATCCTACACACCTTAAAAGAAATTTTGTCCTAAAAATTAAGCCAAAAAAATCTAGTCCTTCCCACATGACCTACCACTACATTTAGGATCATAGATAAACTATTCAATTGACATCCCTCCTCTCATCTACCCTAGTTTTTTAATGTATCTCCATTGGTTTTCTGGAAAACTCAGTAAGGGGTTGTGCGCACCATTTACCCCTCCAAAAAGACAACAATCCATATCCAACTGTCCACCTAGTGAGTGGCCATACCACAATAAAGACCTTCCAAAATTCCTCCAAAAAGGAGACTAACTAGTTGAGAGTTTCACCATATAAGGTAGCTCTGCAATGTTGCAGCTCCTTGATTTGTTGTACATGTCTTGATAGACCATATGGATGTCCCCTATATAATTTCCCAAACTGACTTTAGTGTAGAAGCATTGGAAGTTTCTTTAGGGGAAGTAATCCCCAGACCCCCTTGTGTAAGAGGTTCATCATCCTTAGACAATGCAACTCGTGCTTGCCTTTTCGATCCATCTCTAGCACTCTAAAGGAATCTTGAGAACAAGTTTTCAGAATCCTTCAGGACCTTCGTCAACATGCCACAAGAGGCTAATGTATAGACTTGCATAGATATCAAGGTGTGTCTAATAAGTTTGATACACCCCACAAAGGAAAATTACTAGGTTTTCCAGGATGCCATCTTTGACTGCATCCTTTCTCTCAAATAATCAAACTAACTTACCTTTAATCTAGTCTTTGATATGGGTACGCCAAGACACAGAAATGAATCGGCCATCAAAGAGATCACCAGCTTCCTATAGACCCGACCCCAAACTCTAATGGTTGCCTCATTCATCATGAAACTAGATTTTCTTCTATTCACTCTCTGGCCCGAGACCCTCTAATAACAACCCCAATATCTCATAAATGGATTGTAGTGTTGTAGGACATGAAAAAGAAAACATCACTATGTCGTCAGCATACATGAAAATTATGGGGGCCTTGGTGTAATTGTAACATTCTGTCACACGAAACTAGATTACTAAAAACATAAAACACAATCAACTACTAAACTAATCACATTGCCAGAAAAATGTAATAATTAAAATCGATTCCAACATCATAAACATGCTCTAAAACATTTACATAAAGGTCCAACCTTTTCATATGTTCATATACCATATCAAGTATTTAAATCTGAATCTAGTGGCCTCAGCCACAACCTATATAAAAAGGAGATATTCCACATGTGCATGCAACATATACAAACACTCTCATACTGTCAAAAACTCCTATTGGTATAGGTACATCATCTACATAACACGTCCCATGCTCAGACCTGAGAGTACATGGATGACACTAGGACTCTACTAGTAACATCTACTACTGTCCAACCTTCATCATCTACTAATCACCAGGTTGCTCCTCTTTTGATGTACAATCTCGACCATGTTGCTGATGACCAACTAAAAAGATGTGGTGACCCACAAGGTAAAACTCATGTCTCAGCAAGAGATATAACTCTCCATGAAGATTGTTTATTATAATAGGTTATGTAATGTTAAATACAGTAAGCATCTTAAGTAGGTTAAATAGTTTAAGTAACTAAACAATGAAGCATAATAGTGGATATGATTAAAATTATATATAAGAAGGCAAGAAAAACTTATCATTTACTCACAATCAATCATTCTAATTGCATTATATAACATCTAGCAGTGTAGGAGAGAACATGGCAAGGGTTAACATCCAATGTGAAGTGTATTTAACCCTAGCAGATATACTACATGGATGTATTACATCTTTTATTATGCCCTGGAGAATTTGAGTCATACCACCCAAAGTCCAAATGACAACTACGAAGTCAAAATTAGTTCTACATTAGATCTAGGAGATCTAGAATCCTAAGATCTCAAGTATACCTAGTCAATACAGGATGAATGCCGTGACATATTAGTCAAACTGCCAATATCGACATATAGTCAAGCTGATAACACCTAGTCCGTTGTTGGTACAGGTCACGACACTAACCACCAGGGTATGCAAAGAAAAACCCTACCACCTAAGGTACAACTGCAACATACTCAGTCACATAATGATAATGAGTATTTGGGCTACATCCTTAGCTGCTCTTAATAACCTTGGGATCATATGTCAAAGATGTATGCATACTTTCACTCGTACGTACAATATATATTATGTATGCGACTCTGAGTTTCCCTTAGGAATACTCATTTCACCATCCATCAAGTTCTAACACTGGAGATGGTTCTATGACATAGGGCACTACATGATTAGGGTTTCACTTGATTAGTTATTTCCAATTGGGTGAATTAAGGATGCAATATACAAGTGTACATACAAGCCCTAATTCATTTCTAGCAAGCTATAAAAGTGTACATCCTTAGGTGAATTAAGTTTGACAACTCCAGAAGATATAAAATGTTTGAGGTAAAATTCCTAATCTTCATTTCCATTAGTGAGACTAAAATAGTCATCATACCATAATAGGATGCAAATCCTTATCACAATGTCCCAGGGTTCCAACCCCTATCATATCATAAAGAGGATTACAGCTCCTATATGGCTCAACCATGCCCAAAGGTCATTAAGACCATCATTGTAAGACCTTTTACCTATGTTTTGGATTAACCCCATTTGTTTGGCTTGATTAAGTTCTTATAACCTTGCTCTAAAGCTTTGATATGTTGTTAGAGCTTGTGGAGAGTTTAAGTCTTCAATTTGAGCTTGTTTGGATGATGTTCGTGCTTTATGTGCTTCTTTTGGGTCAAATTGCAATTTACCCATTTGTGGGGGTTATCTTGCAATTTGCCACACCTAGTGTGTACCTTACCTTCCTTGGCATCATGAGAGAGAATGTATGCTTTGGGGTGCCTTGATTGGGCCCAGGATGTGTGCTGGCATCACTAGAGGTTATTAGGGTATCTAGGGTTTTTAGTGTCTCAACCATGTGAGCTTGGTTGGGTGTGTCACAACCTATGTCTCAACCATGTGGTGTGTTTTGGGTGTGTCCCATTTGAGACACCTTCCTTGGGTGTGTTTTCTCTTGACCATGATGAACTTGGGGTGATTTAGGTCTAGACAATTGCTCTTTGTGTTGTGTTTCGACCTTGGTGACCTAGTACCCTTTTGTCTCGACCTGGTGGATATATGTTGCTCTTGCTTTGACCTCCTTGAGATGTTATGACTGAGACCAATGCATTGAGGACCTAACTGGTCGATACCCAACATTGGATGTATCAGCAACTCATGCATGTATGGTTTAAGTAGTGGCGTATGTGTTTCTTGGGTAGACAAGTGTCCCTTTGGTGCCTTTAGGTGTTGACACCTAATCTCAGCCTTCCTTCTCTCTTCCTTTTGTATATAAGCCCTTTTCTCTCCATGCAAGTGAACTTTTCAACCTTCCTTCTTCCTCTCTCTCTTTTTCCCATTCTTGGAGCTTGATGGTCCAAGGAGAGTTGATCTTGGAGCTCTTGGTGGTCGAGATCCCTTGCATGTGGTGGCTCTTGCTCATCTTCAACCTTAGTAAGTGTATGCCTTTCCTTGATGATGTTTTCCTTTGATCTTCTACCCCGTCTTCTTCTCTTTTCTCATCCATAGACCATGGATCATCCAGGGTAGTCGTTTTAGAGGGAATTCCTCATCACAAGGGTTATAGGCCATGTTTTGACAAGGTGGTACCCAAGTGAGAGGAAGTTCCTTCTCTCTTTTCCCCCTTCTTTCCTTGGTTCGGCCTAGGGTTCTCTTACTCTATTTTCTTGAGAAACCATAAACCTTGGTACCTTCTCCTTTTTAGGTGATCTTGTAGCCAAACGTGGATCCTTTGGTGGAGCTTCATCCTCCCTTTGTGATCGTTTCCTTGGATCTTGTGATCCTTGGAGTTGATCTACCTTAAGGCGGGTTATATAACTCTTTACCCTCTCTATTATAGCACTTTTCTTTAGATGCATGTTTTTGTTTTTCTCTCTAAAATCTACCCCTAATATGCAATTAGGTGATACCAAGCTCTAGGACTTAAATGACTGCAACTTATAATGCTTGGTTTTCTTAGAATCTAAAACCCTAGTGTGAGGCACCCGATTTTGGAAAAGGATGTGTCATGGTCGTTTTCTTCCTAGATTTGACCTTGGTTTTGGTCACATGAATGATTCTTGTGTACCTTGACATAATACCAAGTGTAGGTTCTATTTTGGATGTGTTAAATGTGGTTTTATCTCTCTTTCATGAGGATATTTCATGGTGTTTTCATGACCCATGTTTTAGGGTTTTGGTTACTGGTTTTGTGTGAAGTTTCTCTCCTTGATTATGGTGTTTTTCTTTGATGTTATATCCTATTTTGGTCATGTTTATCTCCTTTTTTGGTCGAGGTTCATCTCTATTTTGATGATGGTCTCTTTCCTTTATGTTAGCTTGACTTTAGTTGTCGCTACACCATGTTACTCCTGGGGTCGAGACTCTTTGGTCCTTGGTAATTTGGTGAAGATGTTGCTGCTATTTTGGGTCGAGACATGTGCCCTAGTTTCGGTCAAGACACATGCCTTGTGTTGGTCGTGACCTTGCTTTAGTTTTGGTCGAGACGTTTAGTTTTCAGGTCGAGACATATTATGTTTTTGGGGTTGAGTCATTCTTTGCTTTGGGGTCAAAACCCTAATTCAGGAGGGGTCAAGACATGTTTTGTGTGTGTGGTGGTCGAGACATTTTGTTGTTGCGGTTGAGACAGATAGTAGTTGTAGTCAAGACACCTTGTGTGAAGGTGGTCGAGACAATTGTTTCATGGCTAGTTGAGACACATACTTAACCATGTAACCAACACATGTATGTGAGTAAACAAGTAATTGACCATGTATAGTGTTGTTGGGATGATTGTTTGGTTAATCCTAATGATGTTCTTTAATCGTAATATGCTCCAAGAAAGTGGAAGATCTTGTACCTAGGGTTTGGTGATTGAATTCAACTATAAAACCCTAATTGGCTGTATATGTAACCCTAAGGTTAATGTTGGGAAATAAAATGTTCTTGATTGTCTCTCTTGAAGTGGTTAGTATATTATGATGTTTTTCTCTCTCCTATTTATAATCCCCTAACCTTACAAGTGAAGTGAACTTGAATGAAATACCTATATGAATGCTATGGTGAATCCTATATTATACAAGATAGTGACTATGCACATTATTGAGGAATAATGTAATGGTGTACATGCAACGATTATGTGATTGGGTCCTATGACCTGGTGAAGGCTTGATGCCTATTGTGAGGTGATATCCTCTAGTAATATGATTGCGAAATTGATATCTTACAGTGATGTGACATTTGTGATGTCCTTGTGAATGGCATTACAATAAGTATCATGTGGTGATGATGTCACTAGTTCACACCTTATATATTTTATATCCTTTCAGGTTTCACTATTCCCTTATTTTTGTAGATTTTTTATTTATTTATACATTGTAACTTGGTTGATGCTAAAAGATACCCAATTGGCTTAATTGATCAAGTGAAACTCTAATCATGTAGGTGCCATGTTCCATAGATCAATTCCAGTGTCAGTCTTAGTGTTGGATGGTAAAATGAGTGATTCCTACGGGAAACTTGGAGTTCATATTTTTGAATTTGCAAGGATACAAATCAAGTATATCCTAGCATCTATAATTACAGGATGTGTGAGATAGACATGTGTGATCTACTCTCATTGTGATATGTATGGACATCAGTGAGCCAATCCTTCTTTGTAGAACGGCCATGCGTGAGCCTATTTTCTAGCACTGTTACCTATACCAAGGTGGGCTAGGTGTGATTATATATTGATGGTCATGCGTGAGTCAATTCTTCAGTTTGACTATATGTCATTGTTGTAGTTGACTGATATGTATTTGCGATGTTTTCTCTTGTGCTGACCAAGAGGTGTTGGGGAGGTCATGGATTCTAGATCTTCCATTGACCTTGCATGGCACCGATTTCAACTTAGTAGGGGTCGATTGGATTTGGGCGGTACAACTCAAATCCTCATGGCAATAATAAAAGACGTAATACACTTGTGTAGTGTATTTTCTTAGGGTTAAATATACGAATAACATTGGTTGAACCCTTTGCTTTATCTTTGTACTATTTTTTTGAATGATAATGTGATAAGAGAAATCAACTATTATACATATTCTTCATATTCCTTTTTAGAATATTGATTCTTCTACTGCTCGGTGTGAACTACCTAGTATTGCTTAGTCTAGTTTATCTATTAGATACATATTGTTTAGTTGAATCTGCTCATCTTGCTAAGTGCTTAGTTATATGTGCTTTAATAGATGTTGGCAAAGAGTTAAATATGTCACTGGGATGTTTGGTCACACCCTATGGGTTTCCACATCTTTTAGGTGGTCGTGCATAAAGAGGTAGAGATCATGTAGTTGAGGAAGAGTAGTAGCTGATAAGGTTGATTCTGCTAGTAGTCTTTTGGTGATAGAGTCCTAGAAGTCGTCCATGTACACTCAAGTCTTTGGGGTTGTTCTCAATGTGTCTTGTAGATATGTTATCAATATGAGTTTTTTGACCTATGAGCCATAGTTGTACAGTTATGGCATGTGTATATGTATATATGTGGGACAAATATATCATGTAACAGGTTGATGACAGGAATGATGATGCACATAGATGTAAGCACCTTATTATATGATATGTAATGCATGTGACATGCTTGTGGGATTATATGTGATAATTTACTAGTATATGGTTCCTTTGAGAAATTGGTTTTAATATCTTGTGTTTTGGTAATCCACATGTTTAGTTTTAAATCCCCAATTTGGTTTTGAGTAATTTCTTTTGTGTCATGTCGGGGCATCACAGTTTGGTTAGTGTAAGGACCCTGACCTTCATTTAGGGTTTACCCTATTTGCTTTGCTTAACCCTAGTGCCTTGGTGCTTGCTAATCACCTTTAGTGGTGATTAGGGTGTGGTTGTGCTTTGTTGAGAGTTGGAGGTGCTACTTGCAAATAACCCAAGTCTAGGGTTTTGTAGGCAAGTTTGCCACCTTGCGAGGTGTTCCTCTCTCTCTTTTCTTCCTCTTGTGTAGGGAGGAAGGCTTGGGCCCGTTGCTTGAGTTCTTTTGGGACTTGTTGAGCTAGTTGGGCCATGAGGTGCCTTGCTTTGCTTTGGTTGAAGCCTTGTATCGGCCAAGTGGGGAGTGTATCAGCCAAGGGAGTGTGTCACCCTTGCGGATGAGGTGTGTCGCCCTAGGTGCAAGTTGTTGTGTCGCCCATGATCCTTGACCTAACCTTGACCTTGTTAGTGGACACTTGGTGCATATCTTAGACATGTGTATGGAGCTTGCTAGACTGGTGGCTCGTGCTCTAGGACAAGTGTCCCTAGGCAAGTGACACCTTGCTTAGACAAACCTTGTTTTCTCCTCCATTTCCTTCTATATAGGTGGTTCCTTTCCTTAGCTTAGGGTCCCTTTGGTTCCTCTCCACCTTGTTGCACGACACAACCCTCTCCTTGCTAGTTGGTGACCGATACCCCCCTTGAAGGAGCAAGGTTAGTGGCCGACACACCTTGGAGGAGCACCATCTTCCTTGCTTGGTGGTGCTTGGAGCTAGGAGCTAGGAGCTTGCTTGAGGTGGGTTGCATAACTTCTAACCCTAACTACATTATCTCTTGCTATGATCTTGTTTACATGTTAGTAGCTTAGTTGCTTGTTTAACTTTCATGTTGGCTGATCCTTGTGATCTAGGGTTTGTAGGTGAGCAATACTCCTTTCTCCCCTTGGTCTAGAGGAGTGAGTTTGAGCTTCTAGTGTCATGAGAAACACCCCTCTTTCTTAGTCGATTGAGGTGAGCTTGTGTTCTAGTTGCTTAAGCAACACTCTTCTCTCACCATGGGCTAGAAGGTGAGCTCAGTTAGTGGTGACTCTTTCTAGGGTTTCTCCTTGTGACCCATTTGGTGATAGAAGATGTGCAAGACCCCTCCTTCTTAGATTGAGGTGAGCCTCTTCTTGACCCATTAGGGTTTCGGGTGTCCATGTGAGAGGTGGTAGATGACCTTGAGAGTTAACATCTTGGACGACATGAGCATGGGGAGGTGCTGCCCGACAACCCTCTTGACCTTGAACCTTGCATGGCTCATGGTGTGGACGATACCCCTTTAGTTACTTTTGGTGACGGACGTCACAACCCTACCCTGCACGGATAACGCCTGAGGTGCGCGTCGTTGTGTTGTGGTGGGCGAGCACACTGCCCCTGAAGCCCGACACAAGCTGCACGCCCGACACGGGCTGCGTCGCCCGACACTGCTCGCCCCGGGTGCGCATCGCCCTGCTCGGCACGACTGCACAGCTGGCCCTTGGCTGTTGCTCGGTATGCCCTTGACCCAGCGTTGCGCACTGTACGAACTGTTGATACGGCGTTGCACGCTGCACGCGGGCCGTTGTGAGTTGGATGATTGAGGGCAGGTTTCCCGATACAACCTTGGGTGAGAGTGAGCCCTACCCGATATCGTTTTTAGTGAGGGTTGTGATCACTTCTTGTGAGGGTTCCGGTTGTCATGAAAAGCAGGCTAGTGGTGTATGTCCTTGTTTAAAATGATGGTGACATTTGTGCAAACTTGATAATACTCATTATGATAAAGCTTGTTCATGGCTATACACGCGAGTGTGACACCTTGATTATCTCTTTAATGTTAAGAACAATAATGAGCATGATATAGGGTCTTCTTATTGATGTGCCTTATACATGTAAGCATAAGATGAGACATGATTAAGAAAAGGACATAATCATTTAGGTCACTTTGTAATGTCTCCTTGTGTTATGAGTTTCCAAGTTATTTATGATGATTATTGAATTATGCTAACCATGCAGGTAATGCATAACCAAATGAAAGGCTATGAAGAATGAATATATGAGAACAATGAGATAACATGTATATTATGAATGTTGTTCCAAAAGGATGATGATGATGTAAGCCTTGAGAGGCAATGGCACTATGTGTTGAGGGATTGAAATCACATGATATGTGATGATCCTTGAGTTGGATATGGATTGATTGGCAAGAGGCCAAGTGATAACATGTGATGTAGGATCCTTGTGATGGATCAGTGTTATGTGAATTGTGATAAAAGTATGAGGTTGAGTTTATGTTGTTTATTTCCTATTATAATTGCATGTTATAGAACTTGGTTGAATCTTGCAATCCATCTAAAAGATACTAATTAATCATAGTGAAATCTATCATGTAGTTGCCCTGGCCATAGATCCATCATCGTCAGGAATTGGTGAAACGGGTTCTCCTAAGGGTTAACCTGGAGCGCATATTTTTTAGTATGCGAGGTTTCTCCTAGCCTAAAGTGAGGAGGTAAGAGTGCAACTTCGGTTGTAGACTCCAGGGTACGGATTCAGGCCCGTAGCCCAATTGTGATGAAGAGCATGGTGAACAGGCCCATGGCTCAGGATATGTGATATGAGGAGCATGAATGCATTCATGGCTCAGAGCATGGTGAACAGGCCCGTGGCTCAATTTCACTAGCGCCGAGACCTGTACCGAGGCGGGCTAGGCAGAGGGTAGCCTGACCCTGTGGCTAAGACCACTTTAGCATGAGACTGCGGTCCTGCTTGTGTTGTACTCGTGCACTGACCACGAGGGGTGAGGTCATGGAGTCCGGCTCTTCCATTGACCTTGTATGGCACCGACTTGGGTTTCGCAACCGAAGGTTGGATTTGAGCGGTACAGCTCATTTCCTCAGGGCATAATAATATGTAATTCAGCCAAATAGTTTTACTGCTTAAGACAAACACGAAACATTGGTTGAGGCCTTGTTTATGTAGTCAACTTTGTTATATCTTGCAGTTGCTTATATGTTCTTCATATGTAGTAGAGCTTTTATATATATATATATATATCTTATCTTGTTAATCATGTTTCACAAGTGATATTTGATTACATCTGATAAGTTTCAAGGCATAGACAGCTTTATTTCAAAACTGCTCTTTTATACCTTTTATCAGTTAGCTACTTTATACATATTTGAGGTTTTGTAGTTTTAGTAGGGAGTTATGTTTCTCGCTGGGACAATGTTCGATTGTCTCACCCCGTTGGTTTACACCCTTTTTAGGTAGTCGAGCTAGACGTGGTGGTGGTCGCAGGGTTGCGGCCGAGCAGCAAGAAGAACAGTAGAAGGCAAGCGTTGGACATGTTGTTGTTTTGGATGTTTTGTGATAGAGTATAGAGTCATCCCTGTACTCTCAGGTCCTTGGTGGTGTTTTGACGTTGTTTCATGAGGTACAGCTGTAGATGTTTTGTATATCCTGTTGTGGGCCGAATGTGGGCCTTTATGTATGTATAAACATGTGATGAACCCATGATATGACAGGACAGTTGTTGCTCTAAGATGTGGACATGTATCAAGGCTTGTATATATGTATATAACCTGTTCTTTTGCAGGATGTGGACTGGAATGTAATAGTTTATCAGTTTATTAGCTTTCCAAAATCGGTTTTAATTAACCCGTGTTTTTGATAATCTATGGTTATGGTGATTTCCGCACGTTTTCATGTAACACCTCGCTATCTGTGTGATAGTGGGATGTGTTGCCAAAAGAGTTGGTATCAAAGATTTAGGTTTGCTGAGTCTACAGGGATTTAGGACTAGGTTGTGTTTGTTCTTGTGCATTTTCCAGATTTTCTCATAATTATCTTCTGCTTCAGCAGAAGAAAAACCAAGATGTCTAGAAACCATGAAGAACATGTTGATGAGCACAATGATGTTGCATCAGTTGATGGAGCTTTTGAGCAGGCACATGGAGATCGGGTGCTTGAGGTCCCCCAACCTAACCCAGCCATTCTTGAACATCCTGCCTACCAACAGCTTATGGGGAAGATGATGGCTACGATGAATCTCATGGTTGTGTGATTTCCAGTGCCTCCTCCGAGAGCACAGGCTCCCCATGGAGAAGCATCGGGTATTGGGAAGACCTTCGAGCGGCTTCGCCGAGTCAGAGCTTCAGATTATGCTGGAATGGATGATCCAGCGGATGCAGATCTGTGGTTGACAAGTCTTGAGAAGGCTTTCCGGATCCTCAACATCCCCGAATAAGACAAAGTAAAGCACGTTGTCTACCTTCTGAAAGGTAGTGCTGGTCATTGGTGGACCATCGAGGAAGAAAAGCGGCCTGGTGAGGTGATCTGTTGGGAAGTGTTCCGGCATGAGTTTGTCACCAGATACTTCCTGAATACGTATCTAGATGAGAAGATCAGTCAGTTTGAGAGCCTGCGACAAGGAACGATGAACATCACCGAGTACGAGGCCAAGTTCATGGATCTGCTGAGGTTTTGTCCTCACATGGCAGTAACATATGAGGAACGAATTAGACATTTTGAGAAGGGTTTGAGTTCTAAGCTGACAACCCTGGTGTCTGCATTGGAGAATCGAGAGAGGTTTGCGATGTTTGTGGAATCTGTTCGGAGGATCAAACGATCAGTTAGGGAGAAGAGAGAGTCTATGGCTAAGAAGAGACCTGCTTAGTTCCAGGGACAAAGGTTTGGTGGCCTCAAGAAGTCTAGTTTTGCAGCACCATCAGTAATGAGAGGTTCTAGTGGACTGTCTCAGTGGTCTCCGAATAAAGGAAGAGGTTATGTTTCTTCGTCGTCGAAGGCATACAGTACAGCTTCCGTGGCAGTAGCAGGGCCATCTAGGCCACGGGTTGACAATAGAGCATGCCATCTGTGTGGTCAGATCGGGCACTGGAGGTTCAATTGCCCGAATAAAGATGTTGAAGTGGCGCAGCAGCCAAGACAGAATCCTTAGGGGTCGGATAGGAAACAGCCTAG
Source organism: Alisma plantago-aquatica (assembly GCA_963693085.1). Lineage (NCBI taxonomy): Eukaryota > Viridiplantae > Streptophyta > Magnoliopsida > Alismatales > Alismataceae > Alisma > Alisma plantago-aquatica. The sequence goes on from OY856409.1 coordinate 305,332,585, forward strand.
TGGTAGTAGAGGGCGAGGACACGGTCAATCATCTTAGGCTGGATCGTCTTCTCAAGGGAGCAAAGGGCGTGGACAGCAAGCAACGGCTCGATTCTATGCTATGAGTCAACCGGAGGCGATAGTCAACCCACGAGTAGTGACAGGTCAGATGGAGTTATTTCATTCTGATATGTCTTCTTCTTGCCTTATATCTGTTCTGGTTGACTCGGGTGATACATACTCTTTTATCACCTATAGTACGCTTGAAAACTGTCGTTTACGTGTTAGCTGTAAGAAGGATAGGTTGTTGTTAGAAACCCCTCTTGATGGTTCCTCGTTGCTTTGAGAAGAGTGTCCATCTTGTGTCTTGTCTTTCTCGGGACACTGCATTCGGGTGGATCCTATACCACTTGATATGCATGGGTTTGATGTTATCCTTGGGATGGATACCTTAAAGAAGTATAAGGTGGTTTTGGACTGCGGTTCGAAGCAGGCAGTGTTTGATGATGCAGGAGAGAAGAGGATCTTCCAGGGTGATAGGAAGATTCTTTCGACATGTCTAGTATCAACTTTGGTGGCAGAGAAGTTGCTACGACAAGGATGCGAGGCGTTCTTAGCTCACGTGGTAGATACTATTGTGGATACCAAGGTGAAAGGTCTTAGCCTTGAAGAGGTGCCAGTTGTTCGAGAGTTTGCCGATGTGTTTCCTGAAGAATTTCCTGGTGTTCCCCCACCCCGAGAGATTGACTTTGAGATCAATCTAGTACCAGGAACGCAGCCAGTTGCACAGACACCATATAGGATGGCTCCAGTGGAGATGGTAGAGCTTAAGAAGCAGTTGCAAGAGTTTCTAGACAAAGGTTTCATCCGACCAAGAACGTCACCTTGGGGTGCTCTAGTGTTGTTTATCAAGAAGAAGGACGGTTCGATGCGGTTGTGTATAGACTACCGACAGTTGAATAAGGTCACGATCAAGAACAAATACCCATTGCCAAGGATAGATGATATGTTTGATCAGTTGCGTGGTGCTACAGTGTTTTCGAAGATCGATCTACGATTCAGATATCATCAGTTGAGGATAAAGGCGGATGACATACCAAATTCAGCTTTTCGGACGAGGTATGGTCATTACGAGTTTGTGGTTATGCTTTTTGGGCTAACCAATGCACTTGCTGCTTTCATGGACCTGATGAACAGAGTGTTCTGTCTGTTCTTAGATCAGTTTGTTGTAGTATTTATAGATGACATCTTCATCTATAGCCAGGACAGGCAAGAGAATGAGCAACATCTTCGACTAGCGTTGACTCTTCTTTGACAACATCAGTTGTATGCCATGTTCAGTAAGTGTGAGTTCTGGTTGGAAGAGGTGACTTTCTTGGGTCACGTGATATCTGCTGAAGGAGTCAAAGTAGATCCGAAGAAGGTGGAATCCATTGCAGAATGGGAGCAGCCGAAGACGCCGACAGAAGTTCATAGTTTTCTGGGTTTAGTAGGATACTACTGGAGGTTTATCAAGGACTTCAGTGTGATTTCTTTGCCGATGACAAAGTTGACGAGAAAGGACGTACCTTTTGTCTGGGATGATCGATGTCAGCAAGCTTTCCAGAGTTTGAAGGAGAAGCTGACCAGTGCTCCAGTGTTGATCCTGCCAGAGCCTGGGAAGGGCTATGTTGTTTTCTGTGATGCTTCCAAGAAAGGCTTAGGTTGTGTGCTGATGTAGGAGGATCATGTGGTTTCTTTTGCTTCGTGAAAGCTTAAGAAACATGAGGAGAACTATCTGACTCATGATTTGGAGCTGGCAACAGTGGTTCATGTGCTAAATATTTGGAGACACTATCTGTATGGAGAAGTGTGTCAGATCTTTACAGACCATAAGAACCTGAAGTACATCTTTACGCAGCAAGAGTTGAACATGCGATAGCGGTGATGGATGGAGTTGATCAACGACTATGACTGCACTATCGAGTATCATCCTGGTAAGGTGAATGTGGTAGCTGATGTGCTTAGTCGAAAGTCTTCTTTTTCTTCCAAGAAGGCACAGTTGAGTTCCCTGGTATGCCATAGGCGGGATATGTTTGTCTCTTTGTGACAAATGAATGTGCAGATGGAGGTTTCTTTGTTAGCTAGACTCTTAGCGCAAATGCAAGTCAAGCCTACATTGAGACAGCAGATCAAAGATGCCCAGCAGACAGATGATGCGGTACAGTTGATCAGATCAGAGTTCGGCAGCAAAAAGCGTGATGGGTTTCATGAGTCCGAAGATGGGCTAGTCTGCTCTCGTAATAGGATGGTGGTTCCTGATGTTGATGGGTTGAGGAAGTTAGTGCTCGAGGAAGCACACACGTCGATGTATGCTATGCATCCAGGTGTCACCAAGATGTACCATAGTCTAAAGGACTTGTACTGGTGGCCAGGCTTGAAGAAAGATGTAGCTGAGTTTGTGGCTAGATGTGCGGTTTGTCAGCAAGTCAAGGATGAACACCAGAAGCCGGCTGGTACGTTGTAACCCTTACCGATACCACAGTGGAAATGGGATCATATAACCATGGATTTCGTAGTTGGTCTACCCAAGACAACTAGGAATCATGATTCCATTTGGGTGATAGTAGACAAATTGACGAAGTCTGCCCATTTCCTACCTGTAAAGATGACGTATACAACCGAGAAACTCACTCGAGTATATGTGGATGAGATAGTACGTTTGCATGGTGTGTCAGTGACGATATTTCCTGACAGAGGTCCTCAGTTCATGAGTCGTTACTGGGAACAGTTGCATAGAGCATTGGGAACGTAGTTGAGATTCAGTACTGCTTTCCACCCATAGATAGATGGACAGTCTGAGAGGACTATTCAAATCTTGGAGGATCTTCTCTGTGCATGTGTTTTGCAGTTTCTAGGCAACTGGGACATACATCTTAGTTTGATAGAGTTTACTTATAACAACAATTATCAGTGGAGCATTGATATGGCTCCTTATGAGGCTTTGTATGGGAGGAAGTGAAGATCTCTTTTGTGTTGGTACGAGTCTGGTGAGTATCATCTTTTGGGTCCTGAGTTAGTACAACAAACAACAGAAAAGATCAAGGTGATACAACAACAGTTGAAAGTGGCACAGGACAGGCAGAAGTCTTATACAGACAATCGCCGACGACCTTTGGAGTTCTAGGTAGGAGACAAGGTGTATATCAAAGTCTCACTGTGGAAAGGTGTGCTGAGGTTTGGTCGGAAGGGTAAGTTAGCACCCAGGTATATGGAGCCTTACTCAGTTATAGCACGTGTTGGTAAGGTAGCTTATGAGATAGAGTTGCCTCCAGATTTGCACAGGTTACATCCAGTGTTCCATGTTAGTATGATGAAGAAAAGTCATCCGGATTCAGGAATAGTAATACAACCAGTTGAGGTTGAGCTTGATGAATATGTGACCTATGAAGAAGGTCCTGTGGCGATCCTTGACAGAAGAGTTAAGAAGCTGAAAAGGAAGGACCTGGTTCTGGTAAAGGTTCTTTGGCATCATCGTGGCGTTGAGGAAGCCATGTGGGAGCTTGAGGAAGAGATGAGGAGGAAGTATCCCTCGCTTTTCTCTTCAGATTTTGGGGATGAAATCCCTTAAAGGGGGTTAGCTTGTAAGGACCCTGACCTTCGTTTAGGGTTTACCCTGTTTGCTTTGCTTAACCCTGGTGCCTTGGTGCTTGCTAATCCCCTTTAGTGGTGATTAGGGTGTGGTTGTACATTGTTGAGAGTTGGAGGTGCTACTTGCAAATAACCCAAGTCTAGGGTTTTTTAGGCAAGTTTGCCACCTTGTGAGGTGTTCCTCTCTCTCTTTGCTTCCTCTTGTGTAGGGAGGAAGGCTTGGGCCCGTTGCTTGAGTTCTTTTGGGCCTTGTTGAGCTAGTTGGGCCTTGATGTGCCTTGATTTTCTTTAGTTGAAGCCTTGTATCGGCCAAGTGGGGAGTGTATCAGCCAAGGGAGTGTGTCGCCCTTGGGGATGAGGTGTGTCGCCCTAGGTGCAAGTTGTTGTGTCGCCCATGATCCTTGACCTAACCTTGACCTTGTTAGTGGACACTTGGTGCATATCTTGGACATGTGTATGGAGCTTGCTAGAGTGGTGGCTTGTGCTCTAGGACAAGTGTCCCTAGGCAAGTGACACCTTGCTTGGACCAACCATGTTTTCTCCTCCATTTCCTTCTATATAGGTGGTTCCTTTCCTTATCTTAGGGTCCCTTTGGTTCCTCTCCACCTTGTTGCACGACACAACCCTCTCCTTGATAGTTGGTGGTTGATACCCCCCTTGAAGGAGCAAGCTTGGTGGCTGACACACCTTGGAGGAGCAAGTGGTGGCCGATAACCTTAGAGTATCCATCTTCCTTGCTTGGTGGTGCTTGGACCTAGGAGCTTGGAGCTTGCTTGAGGTGGGTTGCATAACTTCTAACCCTAACTACATTATCTCTTGCTATGATCTTGTTTACATGTTAGTAGCTTAGTTGCTTGTTTAGCTTTCATGTTGTCTGATCCTTGTGATCTAGGTTTTGTAGGTGAGCAATACTCCTTTCTCCCCTTGGTCTAGAGGAGTGAGTTTGAGCTTCTAGTTTCATGAGAAACACCCCTCTTTCTTAGTCGATTGAGGTGAGCTTGTGTTCTAGTTGCTTAAGCAACACTCTCCTCTCACCATGGGCTAGAAGGTGAGCTCGGTTAGTGGTGACTCTTTCTAGGGTTTCTCCTTGTGACCCATTTGGTGATAGAAGACGTGCAAGACCCCTCCTTCTTAGATTGAGGTGAGCCTCTTCTTGACCCATTAGGGTTTCGGGTGTCCATGTGAGAGGTGGTAGATGACCTTGAGAGTTAACATCTTGGATGACATGAGCATGGGGAGGTGCTTCCTGACAACCCTCTTGACCTAGAACCTTGCATGGCTCATGGTGTGGACGATACCCCTTTGGTTCCTTTTGGTGACGGGCATCACAACCCTACCCTGCACAGATAACGCCTGAGGTGCACGTCGTTGTGCTGTGGCGGGCGAGCACACTGCCCCTGATGCCTGACACAGGCTGCACGCCTGACACGGGCTGCGTCGCCCGACACTGCTCGCCTCGGGTGTGCGTCGCCCTGCCTGGCACGACTGCACGGCTGGCCCTTGGCCGTTTCCCGGTATGCCCTTGACCCAGCATTGCGCGCTGCACGAGCTATTGATGCGGCATTGCACGCTGCACGTGGGCCGTTGTGAGTTGGATGAGTTGAGGGTAGGTTGCCCGATACAACCTTGGGTGAGGGTGAGCCCTGCCCGATATCATTTTTAGTGAGGGTTGTGATCACTTCTTGTGAGGGTTCCAGTTGTCATGAAAAGCAGGCTAGTGGTGTATGTCCTTGTTTAAAATGATGGTGACATTTGTGCACGCTTGATAGTACTCATTATGATAAAGCTTGTTCATGGCTATACACACGAGTGTGACCACCTTGATTATCTATTTAATGTTAAGAACAATAATGAGCATGATATAGGGTCTGCTTATTGATGTGCCTTATACATGTAAGCATAAGATGAGACATGATTAAGAACAGGACATAATCATTTTGGTCACTTTGTAATGTCGCCTTGGGTTATGAGTTTCCAAGTTATTCATGATGATTATTGAATGATGCTAACCATGCAGGTAATGCATAGCCAAATGAAAGGCTATGAAGAATGAATATATGAGAACAATGAGATAACAAGTATATTATGAATGTTGTTCCAAAAGGATGACAATGATGTAAGCCTTGAGAGGCAATGGCACTATGTGTTGAGGGATTGAAATCCCATGATATGTGATGATCCTTGAGTTGGATCTGGATTGATTGGAAAGAGGCCAAGTGATAACATGTGGTGTAGGATCCTTGTGATGGATCAATGTGATGTGAATTGTGATAAAAGTATGAGGTTGAGTTTATGTTGTTTATTTCCTATTATAATTGCATGTTATACAACTTGGTTGAATCTTGCAATCCATCTAAAAGATACTAATTAATCACAGTGAAATCTATCATGTAGTTGCCCTGGCCATAGATCCATCATCGTCAGGAATTGGTGATGGTGAAACGGGTTCTCTTGCGGGTTAACCCAGAGCGCATATTTTTGAATATGCGAGGTTTCTCCTAGACTAAAGTGAGGAGGTAAGAGTGCAACTTCGGTTGTAGACTCCATGGTGCGGATTCAGGCCCATAGCCCAATTGTGATGAAGAGAATGGTGAATAGGCCCATGGCTCAAGATATGTGATATGAGGAGCATGAATGCGTTCATGGCTCAGAGTACAGTGAACAGGCCTGTGGCTCAGTTTCACTAGCACCGAGACCTGTACCGAGGTGGGCTAGGCAGAGGGTAGCCTGACCCTGTGGCTAAGACCACTTCAGCATGAGACTGCGGTCCTGCTTGTGTTGTACTCGTACACTGACCACGAGGGGCGAGGTCGTGGAGTCTGACTCTTCCATTGACCTTGTATGGCACCGGCTTGGGTTTCGCAACCGAAGGTTGGATTTGAGCGGTACGGCTCATTTCCTCAGGGCATAATAATATGTAATTCAGCCAAATAGTTTTACTGCTTAAGACAAACACGAAACATTGGTTGAGGCCTTGTTTGTGCAGTCAACTCTGTTATATCTTGCAGTTGCTTATATGTTCTTGATATGTAGTAGAGCTTACATATATATCTTATCTTGTTAATCATGTTTCACAAGTGATATTTGATTACATCTGATAAGTTGCTAGGCATAGACAGCTTTATTTCAAAACTGCTCTTTTATACCTTTTATCAGTTAGTTGCTTTATACATATCTGAGGTTTTGTAGTTTCGGCGGGGAGTTATGTTTCTCGCTGGGACAATGTTTGATTGTCTCACCTCACTGGTTTACACCCTTTTTAGTTAGTCGAGCTAGACGTGGTGGTGGTCGAAGGTTGCGGCCGAGTAGCAAGAAGAACAGTAGAAGGCAAGTGTTGGACATGCTGCTGTTTTGGATGTTTTGTGATAGAGTCTAGAGTCATCCCTGTACTCTCAGGTCCTTGGCGGTGTTTTGACGTTGTTTCATGAGGTACAGCTGTAGATGTTTTGTATATCCTGCTGTGGGCCGGATGTGGGCCTTTATGTATGTATAAATAGGTGATGAACCCATGATATGATAGGAAAGTTTTTTCTCTAAGCTGTGGACATGTATCAAGGCTTGTATATATGTATATAACATGTTCTTTTGCAGGATGTGGACTGGAATGTAATAGTTTCTCAGTTTATTAGCTTTCCAAAATCAGTTTTAATTAACCCGTGTTTTCGATAATCTGTGGTTATGGTGATTTCCGCACGTTTTCACGTAACACCTCATTTTCTGTGTGATAGTGGGATGTGTTGCCACAGTTAGTGTCAGAGCTTTAGGTTCGGTGAGTCTATAGGGACCTAGGACTAGGGTTGTGTTTGTTCTAGTATCCTCTAGTGTATCTAGTGACTTCTTCTTATGTAGAAGAAGAAGGAGAGTAGAAAAGATGTTTGTAGAAAATGAAGAACATGTTGTAGAGAGTAATGTTGTTGCACACAGAGGTGGTGTAAGGAACCAGGCAAGAGAAGATCTAGTGCCTGAGGTACCCCGATTTGACCCGCTCATGGTGGAAAACCCTGCCCTTTAGTCTTTGTTTAGGTAGTTCATGCCAAAGACGACGTGCATGGAAGACAGAATGCCTATACCACAGCCAAGGGCATCCGTTCCTAGTGCTGAATCTTCAGACTCTAAGAAGACCTTTGAGAGACTGAGACATGTTGGGTCTGTGGAGTATGCTTCTATGGTAGATCCAATGAATGTAGATCTTTGGTTGAAGGAGTTGGGGAAGGCCTTCAAGATCCTCAACATCCCTAAGGCTTGTAAAGTGAATCATTTTGTATATATTTTGAAGGGGAGTATTGGCCACTTGTGGGCTAATGAATAGGAGAAGAGGCATGGTGTTATTATTGGTTGGGAGGAGTTCCAACATGAATTCGTTAATCGATACTTTCCTTGGATGTATCTAGATGAGAAGATATCCCTATTTGAGAGGATCCGACATGGATCCATGTCAATTAACGACTATGAAGCAAGGTTTATGGTGTTGTTGAGATTTTGTCCTAACATGACTGCTATGGATTAGGAGAGGATCTGACATTTTGAGAAGGGGTTGAGTGTTTAGTTATCTACCCTAGTGGCTACTTTGGAGGATCATGAGCGATTTGATATGTTCTTTGAGTCAGTTCGACAGATAGAGAAATAAGCGGTTCATAAGAGTGAGAAGAGTTCCAAGAAGAGGTCGACATACTATCAGGTGTCATCTTCTAGAGGCTTTAAGAATCCTAGGTTTTCAGAATCGTCTGCACCACAGAGGTCAAGTGCACAGATGCAACAGTCTCCAAGTAGAGGCAGAGGTCATTCTCTTCCACCAACAGGAGTCCATTGTACAGCTTTAGTGTCAGTGACAGGGTCTTTGAGGCCATGGTATTAGAGAAGTACATGCTACAAGTGTGGCTAGGTTGGGCATACAAAGTTGTAATACCCCATGAAAGATGATGAGGTGACCCAACAACCTAGGCAGAGTATGCAAGGCTCATAGAAACAATAGTTCAGCAACGGTGGAGGTTGAGGACGTGGATAAGCATCATAGGATGGCTCTTCTAGACATGCCAACAAAGTATGGGGACGTGAACAAACAACAGCTAGATTCTATGCCATGAGTCAGCCAAAAGGAGTGGTCAAGCCGCTAGTAGTGATAGGTCAGATGGAGTTATTTCATTTTGATTTATCTTCTTCTTGATATATATTTGTTTTGGTTGACCCGGGTGTGACACACTCTTTTATTACTCAAGAAGTGATTGAGAGTTGTTCTTTGAATGTTAGTCATAGGCAGGATAGTATTATTTTAGGAACCATGTTAGTTGGTTCTGCCAAGTTGCGAGAGGTGTATCCTTCCTGTATCCTTTCTTTTTCAGGATATAGCATTTTAGTGGATATGATACCACTTTATATGCATGGATTTGATGTGATCCTTGGAATGGACATCTTTTAGAAGTATCAGGTGGTCTAGGACTATAGTTCCAAGGTGGTGACATTCATATATGGTGATGTGATGTGGATCTTTCAAGGATATAGGAAGATTCTACTGACGTGTCTAGTGTCGACAATGGTGGTAGAGAAGATGATGAGATAGGGTTGTGACACATTTTTGGCACATGTGGTGGATACTAAGGTGAGGATTCCTAGTATTTAAGAGGTACCAGTGGTTTGGGAGTTTGAGGGTGTGTTTCCCGATGAGTTCCCCGGTGTAGAGATTGAATTTGAGATCAATATAGTCCCTGGTATGTAGCCATATCTCAGACACCGTATAGGATGGATCCAATTGAGATGGTAGAATTGAAGAAATAGTTGTAAGAGCTACTTGAGAAAGGTTTAATCAGACTGAGCATGTCTCCATGGGGTGCTCTTGTGTTGTTTGTAAACAAGAAAGACGGATCAATGAGGTTTTGTATAGATTACAAACAGTTGAATAAGGTGATGATAAAGAACAAGTACCCCTTGCCGAGGATAGATGACCTATTTGATCAGTTGTGTGGTGCTACAGTGTTCTCAAAGATAGATTTGAGATCGAGATATCACCAATTGCGGATCAAGGTGGAGTACATACCTAAGTCAGCTTTTAGGACTCGGTATGGTCATAATGAGTTTGTGGTTATACCGTTTGGGCTAACCAATGCACCGACATCGTTCATGGACTTAATGAACAGAGTGTTCTAGTCATTTCTTGACCAATTTGTGGTGGTGTTCATAGATGATATCCTGATATACTCCAGAGACAATAAGCATCATGAACATCATCTTCGTCAGGCATTGACCGTGTTGAGATAGCATCAGTTGTATGCCAAGTTTAGCAAGTGCAAGTTTTGTCAGAAGGAAGTGTCTTTCCTAGGACACTTGATATCTATAGAAGGTGTTCATGTAGACCCCATGAAGGTTGAGTCTGTTCTAGAATGGGAAAAGTTGAGTATGCCAATGGAATTTCATAGTTTTTTGGGTTTGGTAGGATACTACCATAGGTTCATCAAGAACTTCAACTGAATGGTGTTACCCCTAACAAAGTTGGTGAGGAAAGATGTGTTGTTTGTCTGGGATGACAGATTTCAACATGCCTTTAAGTCATTGAAGGAGAAGTTGACTACTACACCAGTGTTTGTTTTGCTTGAGCAGGGGAAAGGATATATAGTTTTTTGTGATGCGTTGAGGACTGGATTGGGTTGTGTGCTGATGTAGGATAAGAATGTGATCCCTTTTGCATCATGACAGCTGAAGAAGCATGAGGAGAACTATGCAACCCATGATCTAGAGTTATCTACTGTGGTTCATGCCTTAAGGATCTGGAGACACTACCATTATGGAAAGAAGTGTCAGATCTTTATAGATCATAAGAAGTTGAAGTACATCTTTTCACAATACGAGTTGAACATGAGGAAGCAATGATGGATGGATTTAATCAAATACTATGAATGCACCATTGATTACCATCTAGGAAAGGCAAATTTCATGGTATATGCATTGAGTAGGAAGTCTTCTTCATCGCATCAGTGGATAAAGCACAATTGTGTTCCTTGGTGTGCCATAAGTGAGATATGTTGATATCCTTACATCACATAATTGTAAAGTTGGAGGTTTCTTTGCTAGTTGGGTTGTTGGCTCAATTGTAGGTGAAGCCTACGTTGAGGCAGCAAATCAAAGAGGCACAATAGGTTGATATTTTGATACAACAAAAATGATCAGAGTTTGGTAGTGAGAAGCGTGATGGCTTCCATGAGGAAAAGGATGGGATAGTGTGTTACCATAGCAGAGTTATGGTTCCTGATGTTGATGATTTGAGGAAGATGGTCCTAGAAGAGGCTCACTCTTCAATGTATGCTATGCACCCAGGTAGTACCAACATGTACCATAATCTTAAGGATCTGTAATGGTGGCATGGATTGAAGCATGATGTGGCTGAGTTCGTGGCCATGTGCGTAGTATGCCACCAAGTGAATGAAGAGCATCAGAGTCATATAGGGACATTGCAATTGTTGGTTATACCGTAGTGGAAATGGGATCATGTTATGAAGGACTTTGTGGTCAGTCTACCTAGGACAGCCAAAGGGCATGATTCCATTTGGGTGATCGTTGACAAGTTGACTAAGTCAACACATTTCCTTCTTGTAAAGACAACATATACGACAGAGAATCTCGCTCAGATATATGTTGATGAGATCATTCTCTTGCTTGGTGTTCGAGCTACTATCGTGTCAGATAGAGGTCCTCAGTTTATGAGTCCCTTTTGGGAGTGCTTGTACACATCTTTGGATACATAGTTAAGGTTTAGTATTGCCTTTCACTTGTGGACAAATGGTCAGTCTTAGAGGACCATACAGACCCTGGAGGATATATTGAGAGCTTGTGTCTTGCATTTTTTGGGCAGTTGGGATGTTCACCTCAGCTTCACATAGTTTACTTATAACAACAGTTATCGAGGAAGCATCAATATGGTACCTTATGAGGTGTTGTATAGGAGATGTTGCAAATCTCTATTGTGTTGGTATGAGACAGGCAAATACCAGCTTCTTGGTCTTGAGCTTGTGTATAAGAAGATAGAGAAGATCAAAGTGATTCAACAACAGTTGAAGGCATCACAAGACAGATAGAAATTGTAGACCCTTGGAGTTCTATGTGGGGTACAGAGTGTATCTCAATGTCTTGAGGTTTGGGAAGAAGGGTAAGTTGGCTCCCAGGTATATTGGACCTTACCCTGTGGTGACACATGTTGGGAAGGTGTCTTACAGGTTGGAGTTTCCACCTAAGCTGCATAGGTTGCATCTAATGTTCCATGTGTATATGTTGAGGAAGTGTCACGATGATACATAATCAGTGTTTTATCATGTGGAGGTTGAGTTGGAAGAAGATATGTCACATGGTGAAGGACCCATGTTGATCCTTGATAGAAGAGTAAAGAAGTTGAAGAAGATGGACATAGTGCTTGTTAAGGTTCTATGACATCACCGTGGTGTTGAGGAAGCCACGTGGGAGCTTGAGGAAGAGATGTGTAGGAAGTATCCATCTCTTTTCGGTTAGGATTTTGAGGAAGAAATCCTTGTTAGAGGTTTATGGCTTGTAAGACCCTTGACATGTGTTTTGTCTTAAACCTATTTGTTTGTATTGATTATGTGCTTATAACCTTTCTCTATTCCTTTAAGATATTCTTAGATATTCTGGAGAGCTTAAGTCTCTAGTTTGATCTTATTTGGATGATGTTTGTGCTTTATGTGCTTATATTGGGTTAAATTGCAATTTATCCATTTGTGAGGGTTATCTTGCAATTTCCCACACCTAGTGTGTATCTTCCCTTCCTTGGAATCATGAGGGAGAATGCAATGCTTTGGGGAGCCCTGGTTGAGTCTTAGATGTGTGGTGGCATCACTAGATGTGATAGGGTTCCTAGGGTTTTGAGTGTCTCAACCGTGTGTGTTTAGTTGGATGTGTCTCAACCTATGTCTCGACCATGTGGTGTTTTTTGGGTGTGTCTTGACCAACAAACCTTCCTTGGGTGTGTTTTGTCTTGATCATGATGGTCTTGGGGAGGTTTAGGTCGATACAATTGCCCTTTGTGTTGTGTTTCGGCCTTGGTGACCAAGTGACCCTTTTGTCTCGATCTGGTGGTATATGTTGCTCTTGTTTTGACCTCCTTGGTGTGTTATGACTGAGACCAATGTGTTGGGGACCGAAGTGGTTGAGACCCAACATTGGTTGTATCACCATCTCATGCATGCATGATTTAAGTGGTTGCATGTGTGTTTATTGGGTAGACAAGTGTCCCTTTGGTGCCTTTAGATGTTGACACTTCATCTCCACCCTCCTTCTCTCATCCTTTGGTATATATACACTTTTCTCTCCATGTAAGTGAACCTTTCAGCCTCCCTTCTTCCTCCCTCTCTTTTTCTCATCCTTGGATCTTTGTGGAGCAAGAAGAGCTAATTTTAGAGGTCTTGGTGGTCGAGATCCCTTGTATGTGGTGACTCTTGCTCATCTTCAACCTTGGTAAGTGCATGCCTTTCCTTGATGACATTTTACTTTGATCTTCTACCCCATATTCTTCTCTTTTATCTGACATAGACCATGGATCATCCATGGTGGTCGTTTTGGAGGGAAACTTCTCATCACAAGGGTCATATGCCATATTTTGATAAGGTGCTACCCAAGTGAGAGGATGTTTCTTCTCTCTTTCCTTCTTCATTCCTTAGTTCTTCATAGGCTTCTCTTACCCTATTTTCTTGAGAAACCTTTGACCTTGGTACCTTCTCCTTTTTTAAGTGATATTTTGGTCGAATGTGGAGCATTTGGTGGATCTACATCCTCCCTTGGTGATCGTGTGCTTGGAGCTTCTGATCCTTGGAGTTGATCTTCCTTAAGGCGGGTTATATAACTCTCTACCCTCTCTATTATAGAACTTTAATTTACATGCATGTTGTTGGTTTTCTCTCTAACATGTACCCCTAATATGCTAGTAGGTGATACCATGCTGTAGGAGTTAAATGATGGTAATTTATCATGCTTGGTTTTCTTAGAATCTGAAACCGAATTGTGAGGTACCCAATTTTGGAGATGGATGTGTCATGGTGGTTTTCTTCCTAGCTTTGACCTTGGTTTTGGTCACATGTATGATGCGTGTGTACCTTGACGTAATACTAAGTTTAGGTTTTGTTTGGTATGTTTCATGGTGGTTTCATGACCCATGTTTTAGGGTTTTTGTGAATGATTTTGTGTGAAGTTTATCTCCTTGATGATGGTAGTTTTCTTTAATGTTAACTCCTATTTTATCTGTGGCTATCTTCTTCTTTGGTCGAGGTTCATCTCTGTTTTGATGACGGTCTCTTGCCTTAGTGTTATCTTGACCTTAGTGGTCACTACACCATGTTTATCCTTGGGTCGAGACTCCTTGGTCCTTAGTGATTTGGTCAAGATGTTGTTGTTGTTTTGGGTCGAGACATGTGCCCTAGTTTCGGTTGAGACACATACCTTATGTTGGTCATGACCTTACTTTAGTTTCAGTCAAGACACATCTAGTTTTGAGAATTTGTTTTGGATTTATACATTATAACTTGATTGATGCTAAAATATGCCCAATTGGCTTAATTGATCAAGTGAAACTCTTATCATGTAGGCGCCCTGTTCCATAGATCCATTCTAGTTTCATTGTTAGTGTTGGATGGTGAAACGAGTGATTCCTATGGGAAACTCAGAGTGCATATTTTTAAATGTGGGGGTGCTAGTTCAGTATCTCCTTGCGTCTACAATTATAGGATGTGTGAGATGGCCATGCATGAGCCTATCTCCTTGTGATATGGATGTCCATGAATGATCCAATCCATCTTTTTAGAATGTCCATGTGTGAGCCTACTCTTCTAGCATCGTTCTGTACCAGGGTGGGATAGGTGTGATTATATATGGATGGCCATGCATGAGCCAATCCTTCAGTTTGACTATGTCATTGCTGTAGTTGACCAATATGTCTCTGTGGTGTTTTCTCTTATGATGACCAAGAGGTGTTGAGGAGGTCATGGATTTTGACTCTTCCATTGACCTTGTATGGCACCGATTTTGACTTAGCAGTGGTCAGTTGGATTTTGGTGGTACAAGTCAAATCCTTAAGGCAATAATAAAAGACATAATATAGTCATGTAGTATATTTGCTTATGGTCAAATGAAAATAACATTGGTAAGCCCTTTGCCTTATCTTTTTATTGATTTATTGAATGATAATGTAGTAAGAGAAATCATTTGTTATACATGTTCTTCATATTCCTTTTTAGAATATTGATTGTTCTACTACTCAGTGATAACTACCTAGTATTGCTTAGTCTACTTTATATGTTAGGTACATATCGTTCATTCTAATCTTCTCATCCTGTTAAGTATTTTACCTACCTACTTAGTCATCTGTTCTTTAATAGACGTTGGTGGAGAGTTATATTTCTCGCTGGGACATTTGGTCTCACCTCGTGGGTTTCCACATGTTTTAGGTGGTCGTGCACAAAGAGGTAGAGAACGTGCGGCTGAGGAAGAGTGGCAGTAAGAGCAGTAGTTGATAAGGTTGGATGTGCTTCTAGTCTTTTGGTGATAGTATCCTAGATGTCATCCATGTACACTCAGGTCTTTGGGGGTGTTCTCGATGTGTTTTTAAGATATGTTATAAATACGAGGTCTTTGGTTTGTGAACCATGGTTATACAGTTATGGCATGTGTATAAGTATATATGTGGAACAAATATATCATGTAATAGGTTGATGACATGAATGATGATGCACAAAGGTATAAGCACCTTATGATATGATATGTAATGCATGTGACAGGCTTGTGGGCTTATATATGATAAGTTTTTGGTATATGGTGCCTTTGAGAAAAAGGTTTTAATCTCCTGTGTTTTTTGGTAATCGGCATGTTTAGTTTTTAATCCCGAGTTTGGTTTTGAGTAATCTCATATGTGGTGCATCGGGAGTGACAATCACATCACTCCATGTAAGATTACCATTATCTTTTTATGCCTTAGAACAAGGCTCAACATGTCATCAGAACACATGTGACATGCAAGTTCTAACATAGCAAGAAACTATGATGTTCAGATAGGACCATATTAGGGTTTCAACAATAATAAGGGAGCATTCAATTATCATAGTATTCAATCAAGAAGGCTGATCATAATCAATCAATATCATGTAATTACATTAGGGTTAGGTATAACAAGCTATATTAGGGTTGCATATTGACACATCATGGTGATTACCAATTATATTCATACAAGGGCAAAGGTAAGACTACAAGATTAAGAGAATTGAACCATGAAATTCACACCAATAAAACCAAAAAATCACACTATGGGATTCACCCAAAACCATAGTATGTTGAGGCATCAAATCCTAACTATTAGATCATGTTCTTTATTCAAAACCATCAGTTGATGTATAAGTCTAACCCTTGAATCATTTAACTAAGAAAACCATAAAATTAGAGCTTAAAAGAATCATCTCATAACACCTAGTCTCACCATCAGTTGTGGTGCCCATGACCACCATCGGTTGTCTGTCCAAGATCACCATTGGTGGTGACACTCAGTGTCACCATCGGATCATGGGGTCAGAACTCCCATTGGTTGACACCATTAAGTGTTGAACCAACACTACCATCGGTTGATGGTTATAGGTCATTGGACCACCAAGTCTTGAGCATCCAAAAGAGTCCAAAATAGAACTAAGATGTGACCATTGGTTTTCATAGTAAACGCAAGTAAAATACTACTAAAGGCAAATCCATTGGTTCTAGGAAGAAGACAACCCATCCGATCTTGCATAAGGTTGGAAACAACTCAAAACCCTAAGTGTAACCCATCATCTAAGAAGCACCTTGAACCATCGTTTGACATGTAAGCAAGGTATGATGCTTAATCTACCTCGATAAGGTTGTGCACAAGTTTTTGGGTTCATCTATGACTGTAAACTACTCAAGTAACAACACTTAAGTTTAAACCCAAGGCAAAGATAGCTTCTTTATGTGAAGAACTTCATTTTTAAGGAAGGACATGAGTAAGCAAGCTAGTAGTAAGAAATAAACGTGAGGATGGTTATATAAATTTCCTATAGGGAAAGAAGAAGCTTCACACATCAATGTATCTCGAACAAAGGAGGTAGGAAACCCTATCTTTAGCTCTGAACTCGCCCAAGCAAGCTTCTTATCCAAGAAAGAGAGCAAACCCTAGGTCAAGGAAGCAAAAAAAGATAGGTTCTTTAAGCTCTAGAGCAAGCTTTATCATGAAAAACAATGGTACTATCCAGGAAGAAGGAATAAGGAGATAGGACATCAAGACAAACTAAGGAGAGAAGGAGGAACTTACTTGCTTAGGCCAAACACAAGTAAATGAAGCTCCACCAGCCCTAAAGGAGAGCAGATCCAAGCTCTGACCACTTATGCAAGGAGATTTCCCACCTTCGTCTACCTTGGGCACCTTGTTCATTAGAAAATATGGGAGGACAAAGATCTAGACAGCAGTGAAAAGATAAGGATCCAAAGGGTTCGTTTGGGTGCAAAAGGAAGGGTATATAAAGGTTATGGATAAGGGAGAAGAGAAGCTTGAGGTGTCCTAGTAGGTTTTCCATGTGTCCAAGGCCTATAGTTGTCAAGGACATGCAAGAAGAATCTCCATAGGTTGTGGGAGTCTTATAAGACATTGGATGTTTCCTTCCTAGGTTAACCATTGATTTCCATCACTTGGTGACCATCGACTCTCGAAACCCTACGTCACTAGGTGGAAAACCATCGATTGGTCACCCCTTCCAAGAAAACCACCAGTCCAAGAGAACTGAAGAGAGAAAATAATCGAACTACCACCTCTAAAGATCACCATCGGTTATCACCATACCATCCAAATAGGACGACCATCAAATTATGTCCTCAAAAGGTAGCTCATCCATGAGGGGGTAATCCCTAACTCAACCCCAGAAAGGTACCACCACCAAACCAACATATAACAAGGAACCCCATGTCACAACAAGATCAAGAATGATAAGAACACATATAAGTCACCACAAAAATGTGAAAAATTGCAAGAAAAACCTCAGATATGGGTAAATTGTAGAAAAGTAAAAAATGTGCACAAAATTGCATAACTTGCATAAACAATGTCCAAACTGGACCAAACTTGAAACTTAAGCTTGTCACATGATAAAAAAGCACCTCATATGGTTTGGTTAAGGTTTTAAGCACTCAATTCTAATAATTAAGAATGTTCAACCATATAAGCAAGGTTATGGGTCTTATAGTAACCCCTAGTCCTATATCAAGGAAAACAATTCATAGATAGTCCTGCTTAACAACTCTACATAACATCTCCTAGGATAGTATAACCAATGATAGAGAGAGATATTTCCTTTCTCTAGGCCCTTTTTCATGCAGAAGAGACATGTAGATACACCATCCAACATCATTGGCATCCCCGATCCTTCAAAGAAATCCATACACATGTGTATTGTTGTATTCAACATCCCCAACCTGGTAAAAACCCGAAAGAGGAAGCACCAATTGACCATATCATATACCTTTTTAATATCTAGCATTGTCACCAAATCTATCCCTCCAACAAATAAGTCATGTACGAGCTCATTTTTCAACTTAATCTAATTTGCAATATCCCGTCCATGGGCAAAGGCACATTGTTCAGGGGAAACTATCTTAGTGAATAAACTTGCAAGTCTATTATTTAAGATACGAGCAAGCATACACATGGAGATATTTTCCAACGAGATTGGTTGGAAATCTGATGATAGAGATCATTTCTTGTCCACCTTAGGAATCAAATAAATCATGCTACATTTAAGATTGTAATGGAAAATCTTATTAGTAAAGGAGTGCTTTGTGAGATCAAACATGTCAACCTTTATAATGTCACAAGCCACCATATAGAGGCCATGGTGAAGCCATATGTTCCAGACATACTTCTTTGTCCATTTTCTTTAGCGTTTGTACAATTTCTTCTTCTCTTGGGGAATCTATCAGCATCATATTATCATCAGCAGACAAGGTGTGGGGGATAAATTCTAGGATCAGATCATTTTCTTTTGCTATACCTTCATCCACGCTGTTATAGAAAACTTCAAAGTAGCAAGTAGCTTGGTCATATGTATATTCTTGGGAATTAATCATTATTCCATCCTCCAAAACAAGCCTCTAGACATGGTTCCTCCTCCTTCAACCCTTGCACCACCACATGGTAGAAATTCATGTTCTGATCTCCGTCCTTTAACCATCTAATTTTCATTTTTTTCAACTGCATGGAAGCAGTACATTTATCTGTGCTTATTTGTAGTACAAATGTAAAATAATTTAGAACTCATGTAAAATCAAGTTATGGACCAATCCCACCTATCCAAAACCTTTTTATATATCAAAACTAAGTGTCTAGGATAGGTAGGTCACATTAGAAAAATTATTAGATCTGTTTTCCAAAAATCTGCAAACCTATTTATATGGATTTTTCTCAGTTGAGAAAGTTGTAAACTGAGACACCCTCGGTAGAAGAAATTATCAACCAAGAATACCCTCAATTAAGGACTCAAAACACAAAAAGAACTTTTACAAAACTGTTATTTCTAAGTCATTCTCGGTCGAAAATATTGTCAACCAAAACAATCCCGGTCGAAGATTTTGTGGACCGAAAAAATACTATTAAACCAGTTGACTAAGAAGTTACAAAGACACTTAGTTTTTACAATCAAATTGTGCACTCAGACCATGCAGTCGAAGAACTTCTCGACTGAGGCACTTCTGGTTGAAAAATTTGTCGACCGAGAGTGGTTTTGGAATGTTAATTTTATTAATGAACAAATTAGTCATTGCACCTACATTGACTCAACTATAACAATTATTTCTCATCCTATAACACTCTAGACACTCCCCTAAGTTGCCTTAGCCACTTATAATCCATTCATATAAATAGTAGTGGTCTTAAGACACCCATATCACAACTTGCACAATTGAATACATGAGATCTTGAGAAAATAGAGATATAGCACCATACTTGCAATCATTCATAGCCATTTTCATCTCCTTGCCTTAGCATAGCCTACCACTATGCAAACTTGATATATCCTTTGTGGTTAGGTCCATAAGCTTGATTCATAAGGACATTGTTGAGCTTACTTGGTGTATTCTTTTTCTCACATCTTCATACTACTGTTCTGTAACTTAATTGGACTACTCCTAGGAGAGGAGGTTGTCCAAGTCTTCAGAGAAGAGGAGTCTTCTCCAAGCTCTCTTCCATTGCTTGTCAAAGAAGAGATGGTGATCATGTGCTCTTCCAAGTTCGTGAAAGAAGAGGTGTTGCGATTCTCCTCCCAAGAGGTGTTCAGTGCTCTTCCACGTCTGTGACAGAAGAGGTTTGGTTGGTTCTCTTCTGTGGCTGGTAAAGAAGAGGGTATAGTTGCAATAATTATTTTTAATTTGTCCTAACAGATAAATTAGTAAAATTATTAAATGTAAACCCTAGTTGGAAACAACTAGGTAGTGGACTGATGTCGTAATGGAACCACTCTAAATCCTATCTCATCTTTGGTTTCTTGCTTATCACTTTTATTTGTTAAAATATTTTATTAGGCTCTATTCACCCCCCCATAGATCTGTTCACCAATGCCATTAATACGAAACCATGTTGCTTAACTAGGTTAAGCTCTAGGGTATTTTGACACAACCAGAATTTGACCCAAACCTGAAGAACCCAAAGTTATTTATGGTCAGGACAAAGTTTTGATTTTAGACTTAAATTAACCCAAAAGTCATAGTTATATATAATATTAAAATTCAGTAGTAAAGTTTAACATTCCCAATATCGTTGTAACTTACAAATACATCATGCATGTTGTTTATTTTAACAATTGCACATAGTATATTTTTATTTGTTTCAATTTTAGATGAATTCTTCTCACTATAAAAATATAACTCATATATTATATTATGATAATTCTTATATGAAATTGTGTTTAGAACTCTTGTACAAATTATATTATCTTTTATGTGTTATATATATAAAATTTCCTTATATTAAAATCTATTGATTCTAATTCATGATTTTTAAGGATTAGCCAAATCATATCAATTTTTTCTAAATGGATCTCTTGGTATTTTGATTTTTAGGGTATATACAATGACCCAAATATATTTGCGAGTTGGGTTAAGGTCAAGAGTTTAAACCTAAAAACTTATCTTTGTAAGTTTAGGGTATAGCCAAAAAGTGTTGACCCAAAATAAAATTATGTCTATCTAGACTAGTTTTCCACCACTAGATATGTAGGATGGTGGTGTGAAGTGTAGGAATATAAAGTTATCTTAGTCCAAATAATAATTGAACTATTGAAGTATATAATAATGATACATAGACAAGGATGTCTGAGAAGAAGATTTTAGTCTTCAACATAGGAGGATAACTAAGAAGACGCATCCCAAAAGGAAAATAAGGAGACCAAAGAAGTTTAATAAGAAAAGTATTACATATGAAATAAAGGGTGATAAATAATGAGGATAAGTGGTGCAAGGATTAGTAAAGAAAGTATGAGGGGCAAACAGAATGAAAATTTATTAAGTTATATATACATTTATCTATTATAATCAATAGTGAGGAATAGAAGTGAGTTTCAAGGAGGAAACGATATATATGATATACAATAACATTCCAATTGAGGCTAATATATGGGGAATGGAAAGAAATTTGAAGTCATATGTGAAATTGTGATAGGTAACGAGCAGATATCCAAGTTAGATTCATGAAAAAAGAAGGAATATGAAAGATATAGAAAAAAATAGTAATGGGATGGAGGTTGGATATCATATTGTTGAAATATTCATAAGGATAGAGAGCCTCATGTGCAAGAGTTAGTGTTTCAAAAGGATGGCTTGTTTAGAAGGGACATTTTCCACCAACTGACAAAGTCAAGATACTAATAAGGAAATATGGGAGACACTCAAACTTAACCTATGCAATGACATGTCACCTATGAATCCTAATAGGCCCAAGTTTATTATTTGGGAGAGAAGAATGGAACCATTCATGAAAGTGTAGATTGATTCATTATATTTCGAGAATATGAAAAGTAACCTTATTGATGTATATAGTCCTAAGCATAATTATTCTATCAGAAGGATAATATTTTAAAAAAAAGAGAAAAAAATTATGAAAAAACCCTTGAATGCTAAGTAACAAGCAAGAAAATAATAAAGAAACATGATGGATATAACTAATTAATGAATAAGAACAAAACAAAATGATGATATCTCTAATACTTGAATGAATATTAACCTTTAATAAACTATAAAATGGTGCAAAATAATTTGGAACTCAATTGGCCATAAAAGATTTATCCCAAATGTTCAAGTTAAAAGTTATACAAAAACAATAATAAAAGAGATACTTTAGTACCAAAAAGCTATTGAGAGTGGTTTATCATCTATCTATTGTTCCCATCTAGATTATATGTTGGATTTAAGGGGTGAAATCCTATTTGGATGGAAGGGTTGTGTAACATCCCAGGATTTGAGGCCTCAGATAAAATAATCTTAAAATGAATGATTGGACTACTCATATCACCAAGGCGCACCTCCTTTTCTAGGAGCCCATCACTAAAAACTTTGTGGCTATGGATGCTCATCCTAGAGTAGTACTCAGATGGGAGACCAGTCAGGAAGTTTATCCTGGCTTGCGTGTGAGTGAGGACAAAGTGCATAGTTAAGGCTAGTGGTGGTCTGTATGGCCAGTCATCTTTTTTGAAACTCTGCTAGAGCCTTGGGCTATGGGCCTGGGTGTTAAATGGTATCAGATCTAATTCCCCTCTAGTAGGTGGGGCCCACATGGGCATGCGACATGCCAGTCTTAAGTCGTGCAGTCTAGGCAAGTTGGAAAAAGGGCTATCCGCTGAGACGAGATGGAGTCGCCCTAGAACTAGTAGTCATGGATGAGAGTTGGGTGTTCATGAGTCATTCTAGGTATGTACTAAAATGAGAAACAGATTATGAGGTCATATATTGAGCCTTGATGAGGACGTCAAGAGTCTATGTGGGGGAGATTGTAACGTCCCTGGATTTGATGCCTCGGATAAAATGATCTTAAAAGGAATGATTGGACTACCCATATCACCAAGGTGCACCTCCTTTTTTGAGAGCCCATCACTAAAAACTATGTGGTTAAGCGTTCTTAGCCCAGAACAGTACTAGGATAGGTGACCAATCAAGAAGTTTATCCTGGCTTCCGCGTGAGTGAGGAAAAAGCACACAGTTAAGGCTAGTGGTGGTCTGTGGGGCCAGTCATCATTCTTGAAACTCTGCTAGAGTCTTAGGCAGTGGGCTCGGGTGTTACAAGTTTTATGGACCCAACCCATGTGTTCCCAAATCTCATTTTAGTTATCATTATCATATTATTTATTGAATGGTGAATGATAGCAATGAGTAATTCTTTTTCTTATGTTTGGGCAGGGACTAAATGTTTGATGTATATGTCAATTTTCCAAGTAAATTGGATTATAATTATATCTTCAATATGTAATAGGATAGAGCTATTAAAAACTAAGTAAATCTATGTTTTTAGTGTTTAGGTGAAATCCTAATCGATGACAAGTTGAGCATGTATTGTTTAATGAGAACAAATCTAAATAGATAATGATGTATATATGTGCTATTGGATTTTGTTATTTGGCTGAAAAATGTTATATCAAGGTTTTAGAATCTAAAATATCCATTAATGGTAAAAAAAAGCTTTATTTTTACTTGGGATCAGATCTGTGTGTGTGCCTTGGATGTTGTTTTCGGGATGTGGATGCTAAAATCAGCTGGACTCACTTGGAATTTTGGCCAATTTTTTGGATGTTTGGGACCTGAGTTAGTAAGGAACTTTTCTAAATTCACATAAACTCTTCATGTTTATGGAAGGGTGGTGGTTGAGGTTGTATGAGCAAATCAGATTGCAATAGAAGGAACTTAATCTGAATTCCCTATAAATCTGGTTAGGTTAGTTATAGTTTCTAGAGTAGGATGTGAGAGAGATGACTAGGTTTAGCGTGGGACTAAGTTTGAGACAAGCATTCACGTTGATTTGAAGGTTTGGTATGATGAGTTGAAGATGAATGAACCAAAGTTAATAAGGATCGATATGTGTAATCAATGCATCAAAGGTGGCATATCGACCATGAGTAGGTGACAGATAGAAGATGAAGGTAAAGAAAAGGAAACTGAGGGGAGTTGGGTTGCCACGGGGGCCATGATAAGGAGAGGATTTCACATAACACTTTGAAATTTCCAAAAGGGGTGTGAGGTTGGACATGACATCAACATCAATGAATCACAAACCAATGATTGTTGAGTTGGGATTCATGTCATGTCCCCAAGCATAGGTTCATGGTGAACTAAGAGCACACAGATGGATGGATCAACCCAATTGAATGACACAGAAGAGAGGGGGCCTTCAAAAGAGGAAAAATGAGAGGGAAAGGAAAGAGCGTGGAAATTTTTAGCTAAAACCTTAGAAAATTCATAAAAATAAGAGTGAAAAACAATTTGGATGAAAAAATAAAGATGGACATACCATCGTCATTGCTTATAAACAATGATCATCCATTGTACTGAGACTAATGATTGAATTGTATATGCTCTCTTAATTATACAAGTTTAAATGTATGTTTCCTAACCATATACTAAATTAGTAAGTAGAAGAAACCTTAATCAATAAAAGATGATAATGATGATGAGATACATTTATATAATGTTTCTTGGTATGATACTGAAAGGGAATGAGGAAAGTGATGGTAGTAAACCTACACTAATGTTTTAATGGACTATTATTGGTAAAGCTCAAATCTCACCTGATAACCTTTCACATATGTTTTTGGGATGGTCTACTTGTAGGAGGGGTGACATGCCTAAGTAATAGTTGAAGTGTGAGGTGATACCTGACTAATGCTCAAATATTTGGTTTAGTTAAGAGAGGACAAATGTTAAACACAACATTGATCCCTTATATACAAAGGGTTGGGATTTAGCCAAATATTCTTCATAAGAGGGATGTGATTGGCCTTTTCCATACTCCTAGGGGTGTTAGGGTGGGGTGATTTTAGCCTTGATTACGATCAAAACACTCATGGTTTTGGTACTTAGTCATAACTCTAGTGTGTTTTATGTGATGTTAGGGAAACAGTGTTGGGCCATGTTTACAATCACTGTCCAAGTTGTGTTTAATAAGTAAAAAACATCTAATATATGATAAAAAAAGATGAGAAGATGGTATAATAAGAATTGATAGATAAAATTATACTTTTTTTACATCTTAGCATGTACTATTTTTTCTTTTATTTGGTGTGCTAGATTTCAAAAGTAGTCCTCCTTGTTTACTTACAATCATCCAAACATTCCTAATTTGATTAATATCATTATACATAAATTGCTTCTCAATTAAATAAAAGGATAAATCATATAGGTAATTATTCCCATATATTTAATGTTTTACAACAATGTAAGAATTACTCACTCACTAAGGCAAAAAGCTCAAATTTTCTTACATTCTCAACTATCGAATGTTAGTAGTTGTGTTGGACGTTTAGTTGATGTAGATGGTGCATACTTTGTT
This sequence comes from Alisma plantago-aquatica, assembly GCA_963693085.1. Taxonomy (NCBI): domain Eukaryota; kingdom Viridiplantae; phylum Streptophyta; class Magnoliopsida; order Alismatales; family Alismataceae; genus Alisma; species Alisma plantago-aquatica. The sequence goes on from OY856409.1 coordinate 305,357,756, forward strand.
CTATACACTTATTTCTTGGGTGAGGTGAGAGACATGATCTCGTTTACTTCTACTTATGTGTTTTCTTTAGCAAGTAGTTAACATACCTACTAGATCCATGTTTTCTTGTTCTTTGAAATATGATGAAGAATAAAACATGAAGTAATTTTTATTTAGCATTTAGTTTGAATCTAAGCATGCCATATGTAATACATGTTTAATCTAGATGTGAGTAAATATTTTATTTTCATGTTTAGTTTAGCTTTTATATCCATTTTTTGTTCTTGGTTTCATACCATTTCTTCTATTTTTTGTTTATGTTTGGCCACTCTATGTATCCTTCACGTAGGTCTACATGATTTGTTCTAGGTCCAAGTGGACTGGATGACACATAGCATGGTATTGAGAAGTTCTAATTAGCTGGTATTTTGTTTTCTAAAGGGTGCAATTTGTTCTGGTGATTGGTGTCTCTTCATGATGGTGTGAATGACTCTAGGGTTTTGTTTTGGGATAACTAGGGTGAAGGGTGCGACTAGTACATACAAACATTCACCATGGAAATTATTTAGTCTATCCAATAAAAAAATGTAGAAAGTTGGTTCAATACATGAAGACTGTGATCACATCATGGAAACTATATTAATCTACCTAACAACTGTGGTTTGTATATATAGACAGACCTCCTCAAAAAGTTTGCAACATTTGAAAGAGGCTTCAAATGTGGGTTCCAAGCCAGTAACTAGTGATCATGTCGAAGTAGGATTTGTGAATAGGTGCAAACATCAGTCAATGCATTAACTAATTGTTTCTACATGCCATACTTCGGTGTAGATGTTCTTGGTAAGGCTTAATGAAATCCTTGAATCATTCCCAAATAATAAAATTACTCCACGCAATGTTTGTAAATAAAAAGAGAAAAAATATGTTTTCAGGCCGATGCGTCCGAGATGAATCATTGTCAATCCAGAACCAATGGATTCCAATCCGAGATGAGCACGCAGTAGGCCCTCCGAAACTAGGGTCTCACTTCTAAGTATGTGCTAGTTCCTATATGTGCTATCTTAACATTTCATTAGCAGTCATGCAATGTCGGGTAAACAAATTAGACAATGCGGCTTTTATAACTGTGTTTGTTATACATATAACTATATACTAAGTTTAAGAACATAGGATTTGGGGGAAGGGTACGGTGCGCTGCGGTGAAATGACTAGACATGTAATGCTTGTCGTTATTATTCTGCCTTGCATCACCATGCCGCTGTGGAAGGGGGTGTTCTTCAACTTTCAAATAAGAGCCGTACATTCGTGGCAGTAACGAAGAAAGAATCCATATATAATAATCAGCACGAGAGCTGGCTCTGGTCGGCTACTACACATCTGTATTATATTTTATGGGGATATCTGTTAAGTTGATGGGGTTAGCTTTCCAACAGTTTACATGGCTTCCTACATTCCTTCTTTGATTGGGTTTAGGTAATTGGGGATTTGCACCCAGCTTACTGGTACATACAGAATGGAGAACCGCCTAGCAGTTGCCTTAAAAGTTGGTGACTTGGAATTGCACCGATATCAACCAGCAATCCCCATGCATACCTACTATAAGTATAATTTAAATTTGAATTTCCCAAAGCTATACGCAAAGATGCGATAGAGTTAGAGAAACCAAGTACGTCAGTACAAAGCATGTGGTTGGTGAAAATTGTAAGTGGATATATTATTCATTTCTCTCGGGATTAATACAATGCTCGAGCGGTTCCTCCACGGACAGGCCGGTAGGAGATGACACACAAAGAAATAGAGATCAGTTTCGTTATTTGAAATTGGATAGGAACAAAATCTCGTTTTCAGGCAGTGGCTCTGCCTACCGGTAGCTCTCGTCTTCACTCATTTGGCATCCATCCAATGCCAAAATGCATCCCCGCATGTCTGTGCTGCAGCACAGTTTGCGCTGCTGCATGGGCCAGTCCAAATGCATGTCGACGTCGTGTTCCAGTTGTTCCCTTTCACACGAAAATTCACCTCTAAATTTGCTTTTCCTGAAAAGTTGAGTTTGGCACTTCTTGTAGATTACTTTTACCGAAATTTCCTTTCACTTTTGTGTAATTGTGTATAATCTTACCCTAATTCAAGGAGAACTTCTATGGAACATGATGTGATTAATAATAGAGGTCTGGTCGTCGAACAGGCATCGTCGTCGTTGTTTTTGGTCATCATCATTACTGTCATTATAAAACTTATTATATATGTTGGAGCGAGTATATAAATCTTTCTTTGTCATTAAGTATAGTTTTGGATCACATTTTCAAAATTCGGCTTGATCAGGCTGAAAAGTGTTATTTTGCAATATAAAATTATGTGGCAAATGCACACTTTGTCCATTTACTACACTCAACCAAAAGGGGCCCTCGGTTGTAGTGAAAGCAAATATCTCTTTCTGCACTCTCCTCAAATCATTTTGGTACAATGGTTCTCTTCTTAACTGTGCTCACATCCTCTGTGCCTGGGACAATGTGCTCCGCGCATCCCCACCGCACACTTTGTTATGGTACCCACGAGTGAAGGGATCAGATTTGCGGGACAGAGGCATGCAGTAACATCATTTCATGGTAGCGCAATAAGTTGGTACCAGTCACACTTGCCGAAGCCATCCAATCTTGTGATTTCATTCTAGTAGTATTCGCACCAACTTCATTACTTGTATAGTTAAACATCACCTAAAAAAACATGCAGATTAGGTCTATTTCGTAAGGACTAAAATTTCATCATGTGTGTCACGCGCAAAAGAAATCATTACTCAAAACCACCTTCTGCTCTTGTTGTACTCCACTATCTTTTGCACTCCATTCAACAGCTAATGAGCATGTGGCAAGTTGCAACAATGTTGTGCCAAGCTGGTCTGCTGAAAAGGTTCAGGGGAAAATTGGTTTTGAGAGTGTGACGTGGCAGGCATTAATTGGGTCGTTGGTGGAGGTTATGTAATGGAAAAATTAATTTATTTTGTTTATAACTTTTTTGAATCGTGATGAATTTTTTTATGAAATAAAAACCACTGTATCCTTATAAAAAATGCATTCCAACAAGACAATGTTGTTAAACTTTTGAGAAAAAATATAAAAAAATGATATGTAGAGGTGATGTCACGAGAGAGAAAATTATTTTGTTTATAATTTTTAAGCCGTGATGAATTTTGAATTAGAAAATATATTAGACTTGTGATAAAAAATACATTCAAACAACACTAAGATTGAGAGGAAAAAGAAGATGTTGACCAAAGATCAGAAGAGGAACTAGTTCACAAATCTACAGATGAATTTGTGCCCAATAACTTAATGATGTTCAAAAATGATTGTTTGACACTCAAACAGTTAACAAATACATGAATGCATTGACTCTTAATAGTTAATTGACACTCAAAGATAGTTTATTGACATCCAGGATTAATTCATTGATACTCAGAAGTATAAAAAAGATGTCCCAGTAAATATTGTATGTGTTAAATCATAGCTAAGGTAATTGACAACCAAAAAATAATATAAATGGCGTTCGAATAGATTTGTTTCACACCCAAAAATAACTAAATGGCATCCAAATATGGTTGTATGCTGAAATAGGGTGTAAGGATACTTCACAGCTAAAATCAACTTAATGAAACCCAAAAATAGCTAATTGACGCCCATAAATGATTCATTGAGAGTCAGAAATGGTTCATTGACACCTGTGTTAAATCACAGATAAGGGTATTTGACAAACAAAAATAATGTAATGATGACCAAATAGGTTTATTAGATACCCACGAATAACATAATGGCTCTCAAATACAGTTGTACACATTAAATAGGGTGTAAGGGTACTTCACAGTTCACACTCAACAACAATTTAACAAACACCCAAGAACAACTTAATGGCTCCTAAATATGATTGTTTGACAATAAAAAAGAATTGTTTGATGCCCAAACATATTCTTTTCATATCCATGCATGAAATGATGTCTAATGGTTAATTGACACCCAAAAATAGTTCGTTGAAGTCTAGAAGTGATTAATTAACAGTCAAAAGTATAAATTTGACATCCAACTAAATATTGTACACGTTAAAAATATGACTTAGTGTAATTGACAACCAAAAATAATGAAAAGACACCCAAATAGATTTATTTGGCGCCTAAGAAAAACTTAATGGTGCTCAAATATAGTTGTTTCTGCACAAATGATATACAATATACATTAAATAGAATGCAAGGATACTTCACACCCAACAACTTAATGGCACTCAAATTGGAGTGCCTGATGTCCAAAAACAAATTGTTTGAGGCCCAAACACATTGTTACCATATCCACACATGTAGTGGCATCTAATGGTTAATCAAAACCCATAGATGTTTGGTTGACACACAAAATTGGTTCATTGATACTCAAATGTATAAAAATGGTGACTAATGGTTAATTAACACCCAATAACAACATAATGACCCCCAAATAGAATTGTTTGATGCCCATCAATCACTTACAGGAGCCCCATGAAATCACACCTACTGAATGAGAAAGTGCGCTCAAAAATGCATAGTTGATATGCAAAAATAATTCATTGGGACCCCAAAACATGTTGATCTAATCAACATTAGTAACAATTTAAATGATGCCTATTGAATGGGTAAGTGCGACAAAAAATAGACAATCGACACTCAAAGTTACTTATTGACGTCTAAAAATTGATAATTGACACAAAAAGGCCAAATAGGCAATTGACACCTCAAGTTACTTAACGGAACCTTAATTGCCAACTGAAACTCAAAAATTAGTAGTTGACACCCAAAAATAATAATGACGCCCCAATCATGATAAACTAAACAACAACAATAACAATGTAAATGACGTTCACTAAATGGCTAAGCGCGACCAAAAATGAACAATTGACACCCAAAATTACTTAATGGTGCCTAAAAATAGATAATTGACACCTAAAGCAACTTAACTATGCCCAAACACAAGAACTTAATCAACACCGAGTTAATGACTATAATTCTTGAATATACACTTACTAATGATGACTCACGCCTATTTACTTCTTTCACTTCTCTCCTATTCCCTATAATTTTTCTCTTCACTTATCTAATCTCCCATTATCACTTCTCTCCTCTCTTTTATTTTGTATTTATTTTTTTGAGTTACTGAGAAAATGAGTATTCGTATTATTTTTTCTCAAAAGTATAGCAACACTGTCTTGTTGGAATCTATTTTTATAGCAAATCTAAACATTTTTATTTTGTTCAAAAATTATTACAGTTTAGAAGTTATAAACAAAACAAATTTCTCTCATCACATCACCTCTTTCTACTACCTTCATATCATTTTTTCTCTAAACTATATCAACATTAGTATTGTTGGAATGTATTTTTTTAAGAATTCAAATGATTTTTACTTTGTCAAAAATTTCATCACAGTTCAAAAGTTATAAGTATCTACCTAGTGATCCACCACGCCATCATCTCCCCCTCTTTTTCTCTTTCTTATACATTCTCAACTCCAGTTACCACTAACTACACCCCTCTACTACCCTAAAATTACCCTATAATGCCTACCGCTACATCAGTTTTAAAAATTGCCTTCCTCCACCAAACTATTCCAACCCTGTGCGTAAGCTTGTGAGACAAGTTGCACGTAATGGGATGATTTTTGATTCTGTAAAGGGGACTCTCTATTACTTAGGGGAAAATTAGCTGGTCACGCGCAACACCCTCACACTGGTGTTACGTGCGGCCAGTTGGGGTGGGTGGGTGGTTTTGTGGGGGTGGGGGTGACGTGGTGGGGTTTAATTAGATGTGTAGGTGGAGGTTGTGTAATTTATAACTAAATTTGTTTTGCTTATAACTTTTGAACCGTGATGAATTTTTTGACGAAATAAAAACTATTGGATTCATTATGAAAAATGCATTCCAACAAGACTAATATTGATATATTTTTAACAAAAAAAATATGAATAGGTTATTCTGGATGTTAATGAACCATTTTGGGCGTCAACTAACCATGTTTGGGTGTCATTAGCCATTTATGGGTCCTAATAAGTTATTATTGGGCGTGAAGTGCCCTTATACCCTATTTGATGCATACAACTATATTCGAACACCATTAAATTATTCTTAGGTGTCAAACAGACCTATTTGGGAGCCTTTTATGTATTTAGGTGTCAATGAACTCTTTTGGGTGTCAATTACCATTTTTGGGTGTCAATAGCCATTTATGGGCGTCGTTATAATTCTAGGTGTCGATGAGCCATTTTGGGCGCCAATAAGTGATTCTTAGGTGTCAAACAGACCTATTTGGGTGTCGTTATGTTGTTTTGGTTGTGGATACCTTATTTGGGCATCATTTTAAACTTCTGGGTGTCAATGAATCATTTTGTGCGTCAATTACCTTATTTGGGCGCCATCTTTATACTTTGGGTGTCAATGTACCATTTTGGGTGTCAATTAACCATTTTTAGGTGTTAATAACCATTTATGGGCGCCATAACATCTAAAAATGGCTAAATAGCGTCTAAAAATGGTTAAATAGTTGTTTTGGTTGTCAATATCTTATTTGGGCATCATCTTTATACTTTTGGGTGTCAATGAACCATTTTGGACGTCAACTAACCATTTTCGACGTCAACTAACCTTTTTTAGGTGTCAATAACCATTTGTGAGCGCCATTGTTGGTTGTCAATTAACCTATATATATCATTTTTATATTTTTTTTCTCAAAAATATGTCAATATTAGGCTTGTTAGATTGTATTTTTCGTTACGAAACCAACGGTTTTAGTTTCATTAAAAAATTAATTACGGTTCAAAAGTTATAAGCGAAACAACTTTATTTACCTATTAAATAATTTAAAAAAAACTACCCAATCACTGTCACTGTCTGCCACCTGGTGGCAGTATGTGGGCTGGTTTAGACGCGCGTGGAAGGCGTTAGCTTGCCCAAATCTTAACTCTTACTTAGGTAACCAACCGGTTAGTCGGTTTTGTATTGCAAGAACAGGTATGTATTATCCGCTTGTAAAACCGGTCACTTTCACGAAGCAGCAGCATGTACGTACGCAGGTACAGATACAGTGCAAAGATGTTGTACAACAGCCGTATGTCGAAGCAGCAGATGAGCAGAATGACTGTAGTTGATTAACAGAAAATTGGAAAGAAGCTGTACAACAGGCCTATGTTCGAACAGCACTGTAACTATAGATGTTCAACAGTAAAATAGAAAGATGTTGTACACCCGGTGGATATATATCTGAACAACACAGTAAGTATGGACAATGAATAGCGAAATGGAAAGACACTGTCCAACGCGTGGATGTCGGAATCTGATTGTAGCCATGGAATGGAAACCAGTACGTCCTTATCACCGGCTACGGTCATGAAGAATAGCAAACAAGAGTCATGCGATCTGATAACTCAGCAATCACCTGCAGATGCCATTTGGACTTGGACTACTCACCCGGCACACGTTCATGTAGCTGGTTGCTATAAACTGGTACCATGTCTAAAGGAATCAATCTTCAGATTGTCCGTTTGCACCAAGCTCCTTCTCCTGCGATGCAATCGCACGCCGGTAGCTACAGTCAAGCAGGAAAGAACCACCTTTTCTTTATACACACAACAAAAGGAAAAGCGATCTCTACATTGCTTAGCCCCACTTGAATCGGAAAAGTGAACTTTCTTGGGCATGATGATGATAAGACAAACCATTTCTCATGTTTCTACCATGTTTCGGCGCTGAATCTTTTGTAGCAGCAGACTAGAAATCAAAACACATTCACACGGATGTTCATTAGCTAAAGACAATAGCTACACTACAAACACTAGCTAGGGAAAGCCGTCGTTTTAACTATCTAATTGGAGATGCTACCACGAGCTGGGTAATGGGTCACCTCAGTTCCCCTCGGACAGTTTGAATAGTCGGTTTTATTATAAACATGGACACTAGCATTCCACATAATACCAACATAGCTGAGGAATGCCAAGTAGCGTCGATACATACATTTACCACATAATAATCAATAACGAGGTAAATCATCCTGAAAAGGGCTTCTAACCATCAACTCCTCTCCTTTTTATTTACTGAATCAAGACAAAACTAGCACACACGTAATATTACCAATAGCATTAATCCATCTTATTTCCCAAAATATCATACATCGTGTGTTAAACCCAATTTCAAAACCGTACGTCCATTTGAAAATTTCATTCTACGTTATGCATTGGGGAGAATTTGAAGATGTTTTATATTTATTACAAATCTCGGTCATAAGACAAAGAAAATGAATAAAGAAAAAAGGAACATTATGTTCATTTGGATGGCATTTTGTAGATGATTTTGATATAGTACATGGCACTTCTTAGAGGTGTGTTGTATATTGGGCAGCAGTATTGAAATACAAGAATAGTTGTTGCTTGTCGCTATTCCATATGTCGAAGCACAATCCACTCGTGGAGAGAATATCTTGATGATAGGCTGCCTATGTGTGTACGTGATAACTTCAATCTAACTTACATATTGTGTTTCCCTTTCCCTTGTTTATTTTTTGGTACTATTGAGTTTGACCTTAGTTTTGTTCTATGACAAAGAGAATAGGGACTTGTATCAGTCCATGTAGCCTAAGAATCATTTTTTTAATTTTACTAACATCGAATTTTCTATAGAGGCTATGTTACGACCCGTGTTGAGCTTACCCTGTAAGTATGATGTTAAGCATGTGTTTAGCTGCTTTGCTAAGTTATAAGCTTGCTTTTGTTAATAACGTTTAAAACAGATATTATATGTGTGTAGTGTGAATCCTAGCCCTTAAAACGTGTAAGATCTTGCGCTTGAGGCGTTGCCAGAGAAATCGTCTGTAACCGACTTTCGAGTCAAAAGTTGAAAGTTTTTGGGCATGTAGGGACATGTTTGTAGTTTTTGAAAGTTCTCGAACTTTACGTTTTGGTCCCTAGGTTTTTCCTTCTTATCCTTTCTTTCTCCTTTATTCGTTTCACTTTTCAGAAATGAGAGAAACGCAGAGCGTTTCTTTTCTTCTTCGCGTGAGAGGGAAAGAGAGACCTGGGAGAGAAGGGCGATTCAGAGCCCTAGCTCGGTTCCGGCCAACAGCTGCGGCCCCTCCATCGTCTCCTCACCTTTCTTCTTCGCCAACTGATCCAGTAGTAGCCGGAGCTACGCTAGCAGCAGGAGCTGCGCTAGCAGCAGCGGCGGCCAGGAGAGGGTAAGGGTGCGAAGAGCAGCCCTAGTTCGTCCTCCTCCTTCCCTACAGCTAGTTCGTGGTTGTGTGCATCGGTTGCAGGTGATTTGCAGCGCAAATCTGTAGTTTTACCCGCCGATTCGAGTGAAATCGACATCAGCAGGTCTGTTTAGGTTTTCAGTCTGTGCGCTGTTCGGTCGAGTTGTGTGTGATTCGGTCGAGTTTTCTTAGCAGGAATCGAACAACAAGTTGATCGGTCGAGTTGCAAGCTGATCGGTCGAGTTGCAAGCTGATCGGTCGAGTTTCCGACCAATCGGTCGAGTTTCTGAGTTGTGAGTGGCAGTTCATTCAGAAATCATTATTTAACTCAATTTAAGTGCTTAATTGCTTCAGTTCAGTTGGTATAACTCCTAAACAGTGTAGCACATACAATAGAGTATGATAGATTCATTGGAACTTGAAATACGTAATATGATTGATGAAAATGATGGAATTTCCTGTATTACAGTTGCAATGTATACGTTGAGCATAAAAGGGATGCTTAGCATCGAAACTGGATAAGTGATACTGAGTCATGTTTAAAGATGACAAATGATATATATGTGTTTTCAAGTGATGTTCAGAATGTGAAATAAGTATGAAATGTGATATTCCGGTTTAAGTGTTTATATGTTAATCAGTTAATAGACTTAGGTGCCCTAACACCGTAGAACCCCTTTGAGAGGTCTGCACCTTAGGGGTGAAACTCGTGTCCAACATCAACCGGTTGAGTAATTCTGGTGGCACGAGGGTTGATAGACAGTGTCCAACACCAACCGATTGAGTAATTTTGGTGGCACTGAGGAAAAATAATAAATAAAGTAAAGGGTTATCCAACATCAACCGGTTGAGTAATTCTGGTGGTAACCCAGTGTTGACTCCCTGCGCATGTGTGCTCAGGTTAGAGGAGGAGTCCAGAGCACTCATGGTGAGTGCAGAGGAGGCCGGAGAGCCTGTGGGTCAGGCTGGAGAGCCTGTGGGTCCTGTAGCAGACCAGGACGGAAAGTCAGACTTAGCATTTCCCGGGTGTGTCGCTAAGTCTTGTACGATGAGATCGTAGTTCGCTACAGATCTTTGTATGCATAGTACACTGCATATGATTAGGGCATAATAATAATATAAATATGTAATCATATAGGATCACAGTAAATTTAATATGTTAAGGGTTTAGATCTTCTGTGTTAATTCTCTATATCTGTTTATTTGTTGAAGATATCTGTTGTTGTATAAAAATGTGATTAATATCTGTAAATTCTGCTATGTCATTAGAATTTCCCTGCTTAGTACTGCACTTATGTTTTATTTCAATTTTATATATCTGATGAGTTGTTTAGTGATAGCTAAATGAAATGCTATTCACTGAGCGAGTAGGCTCATCCCTCTACTCAAACATTTTTAGGTCAACAACAACAACATGAATCTGAAGGATCTTTTCATCCTAACGCTTAGTCTGTAGAAGGTATATGTAGTTAGTTTAGTTAGAGGTCTCTTAGTCCTTTCCCCTCGATCCTTGGAACATGGTGTGGGTGAGAGAGAATGTGTATGTGGAATGTGTATAAAGATGTAACTTAACTGTTATGCTTTACTTTATGTCGAACAATGTAATATGTTGTAGAATTTGTTTATATTTCTAGTCAGTTTATAAAAATGCTTCCGCAGTTTGTTTAGCTTTAGTTTACAGCATGAATCAAGTTATCATTTTATTGTCTTTAAAATGTTTAAAAAGTTATGAGTGGTTTGGCTTGTGTGTATATCCCTCTGTCGCGCCCTAATCTCGTGGGTTATGGTAAGTGTGAGATCGGGGTGCGACAATCTTTGGTATCAGAGCATAGGTTGAGTACATACTTACTCAGAGTCCAAGTCAGGGGACGATAAGAGACCAATAGGATTAAGGTTTAGGTGTCTTTCTTCTATCTGTAGTTTTCTAACAGGAAATATTCTATTATATCATTGTAGATGGCAGAAAGAGGCTTTGATCGTGATGATCAGGCCGGGAGCCATGTTGGCCCTGATCCACTGTACTTGGGTCCAGGTGGTGGTGACCATGTGGATGAAGCATCCCGTATGTACAGGATGTTTCTGGAGACCAGAGAGAGGTATAAGGCTGATAGGCGAGCTTATACTTCTACCAGCAGTAAGGATCTGATGCGATCTTATGAGCTTGTGAAGAAGCTTGGTGGCACAGAGTTTAGTGGCACTACAGATCCCGCTGAGGCTGATGAGTGGTTGAGACAGATAGAGAAGGTCTTTCGCCTGATGGAGCTTCCAGAGGAGAAGAAGATTAATCACACAGTTTATCTTCTGACAGGCGATGCAGAGTTGTGGTGGCACAGTGTGGAGGATAAGAGGAGAGGTACAGAGCTTTCTTGGTAGGATTTCTCTGAGGAGTTCCATCTTAAATTTTATCCACCCACTTTCATTAATGAGAAAACCAGGCAGTTACAGAACATTAAGCAAGGAAGCATGTCAGTTACAGAATATGAAGCGCTTTTCACCAGGTTGGCGAACTTCTGTCCTCATCTTGTACCTAATAATATAGAGAGATGCAGGAGGTTTCAAGAAGGACTGAGGCCAGAGATTCGGCATACAGTTTCTGCTACTAGTAGGAGGAACAGAGAGAACTTTGGTGAGTTTGTTGAGGCTGCTAGATAGGTTGAAGAATCTGTGAATGCTGACAAGGTGCCTGAGTCTAAGAAGAGATCTACAGATTTCAGTAGAGGACAGTCCAGTAGTGGATATAGAGGTGGAGGTAGAGGTTTCTTTTCTAAACTCGGGCGTGGCTTTAGCTGTTTCAGTAGACAGAGATCTGAGGATGTTACTTCTTCTAGAAGCAGAGGGAGATACAACCCAGGGAGATGGGGCAGCGCGTCTAGTGGACGGTCTTTTGAGTCATCAATGTCAGTGACAGGCCCCCAGAAATAAGAGATGCCGCCATGTGACAACTGTGGAAGACCACATACTGGTCAGTGTTGGGGTACAAGTTGTTTTGTCTGCGGACAAGTAGGACACTTCAGAAGGGAATGTCCTCAGCTTCGACAAGTAGCATCACAAGCTTTCCAGCCTCAGTACCATGATGTTATGAGTTCTTCTGTGGCTTCTGGTTCCAGAGGTGGTGGAGTGCCCAGTGGCAGAGGTGGTCAGTGCGGACAGCGTGGTAGAGGGAAAACTTCAGCACGTTTCTTCTCTTTGACACCTCAGGAAGGTATAATCTCTTCACAAGTCGTTATCGGAGAGATGTTTTTGTTTAATAGTATACCAGTTGCAGTTTTGATAGATCCGGGTGCTACTCACTCTTTCATACGACGTTCTTTAGTTGGTGAACTTAATCTATTAACTCAAGAGTTGGTAGATGAGTTAGTGTTGAGGGTTCCACTAGGTGGACCAACAGTTTTATCTGAGTTCTGTCCTGGATGTTTGTTATCTTTTGGAGGTTACACCTTTGCTGCTAATCTCATACCCCTGGATGTAAATACTTTTCAAGTCATCTTGGGTATGGATTGTCTTGAGACATATCAAGTGCAACTCGATTGTTGGAAGAAGGAAGCTACCTTTCAACAAGGTGAATTTTCTTGTGTCTTTACTAGAGACAGGAAAGTTCTGCCTACGTGCATTGTATCAGCTGCAGTAGCTAATAAGATGCTACAGAAAGGATGTGAAGCGTTCCTTGCTCATGTGGTTGACACTAGAGTAGAGAAGAGCACCACTAGTGTTTATGATGTGCCGGTAGTTAGTGAGTTTTCTGATGTTTTTCCAGAAGAGTTTCCAGGCTTACCTCCTGTCAGAGACATTGATTTTGAGATTCAGGTATATCCAGGTAGTCAACCAGTGGCACTGCCAGCTTATAGAATGGCACCTGCAGAGTTGAAGGAACTCAAGGTGCAGCTGTAGGAGTTGCTGGATAAGAGTTTCATCAGACCCAGTTCTTCGCCGTGGGGTGCTCCAGTCCTGGTTGTTAAGAAAAAGGATGGTACCATGCGTCTCTGTATAGATTACAGGCAACTGAACAAGATCACTATTAAGAACAAGTATCCTTTGCCGAGAATAGACGATCTGTTTGATTAGTTGCGTGGAGCGACGATCTTCTCTAAAATAGATTTGAGATATGGATATCATCAGCTCAGAATAAAGGCTTCTGATATTCCCAAGACAGCTTTCAGAACCAGGTATGGGCATTATGAGTTTCTGGTCATGTCGTTTGGGCTGACCAATGCCCCAGCAGCCTTTATGGATATGATGAATCGGATTTTCAAACCGTTCCTAGATCAGTTTATTGTAGTCTTTATAGATGATATTCTGATCTACTCCAGAGATGATGTACAGCATGAGCAACACCTGAGAGTAGTGTTGCAGTTGTTGAGGCAACATCAGCTGTATGCTAAGTTTAGCAAGTGTGAGTTCTGGTTGGCCGAGGTAGCATTTCTTGGACATGTTATCTCGAGAGATGGAGTTAGCGTTGATCCTAAGAAAGTTGATTCTGTGCTTCAGTGGGAACAGCCTAAGACTCCTACTGAGATTAGAAGTTTCTTGGGATTAGCAGGTTATTACAGAAGGTTTATACAGAACTTTAGTGTGCTAGCATCACCCTTGACACGCTTGACGAGGAAGGATGCACCGTTTGTTTGGTCTGATAACTGTGAGAAAAGTTTTCAGATCTTGAAGAGGAAATTGACTTCAGCACCAGTGTTGGTTTTGCCAGAGGCAGATAAAGGTTATACAGTGTTCTGCGATGCCTCCAGGAGAGGTTTAGGCTGTGTGCTGATGCAGGAAGGCAAAGTTGTGGCTTATGCATCTAGATAGCTTAAGAAGAATGAAGAGAACTATCCTACTCATGATCTGGAGTTAACTGCTATAGTTCATGCTCTTAAGACATGGCATCACTACCTGTATGGTGAGACTTGTCAGGTGTTTACGGACCATAAGAGCCTGAAGTATATCTTCACTCAGAAGGATTTGAATCTGATACAGCGCAGATGGCTTGAGCTGATCAAAGATTATGATGTGACAATCGATTACCATCCTGGTAAAGAGAATGTTGTGGCAGATGCCTTGAGTAGAAAGTCAAGTTCAACAGCTGATGCATTTTCTATGGCATGTTTCAAGAGAGACTTGCTTGTAGATATGCGGAAGTTGAACTTAGACTTGGATGTGTCTGGACAGAGTGGGTTGATTGCTCAGATGCAGGTCAAACCTACTTTCTATGATCAGATTTAGGAGTTGCAACAGAATGACGAAGAGTTGTGGCAGGTTATGCAGGATATGTCGGAAGGTAAAAGGTCAGAATTCAGGTTTTCTGACGATGGTGTGTTGTATCTTCATGACAGGTTGTGTGTACCTGGGAACAGTGAGCTGAAAGAGCAAATTCTTGAAGAAGCGCATGCTTCTATGTATGCTATGCATCCAGGTAACACAAAAATGTATAGGAATCTCAAAGAGCTGTACTGGTGGTCTGGCATGAAGAGAGATGTGGCTGAGTACGTGGCTAGATGTGGAGTGTGTCAGCAGGTTAAAGCTGAGCATCAGAAACCTGCTGGTACTTTGCAGTCGCTTCCTATACCTGAATGGAAATGGGAACACATCACGATGGATTTTGTGGTAGGGTTACCTAGGACGCCTAGAGGTTCGGAATCGATATGGTTGATTGTGGATAAACTAACTAAGTCTTCTCACTTTCTTCCTGTCAAGTCAACCTTTGATGTTCCGAAGCTGGCCAAGATATATGTGGACGAGGTAATCAGATTGCACGGTATTCCAGTTTCCATTATTTCTGACAGAGACCCTAAGTTCACATCTAGGTTTTGGGATCAGTGACATCGTGCGTTGGGCACAAGGTTGAGGTTCAGTACATCGTTTCACCCGCAGACGGATGGTCAGTCTGAGAGGACCATTCAGACTCTTGAAGACATGCTGAGAGCATGCGTTCTGCAGTTCAGAGGTAATTGGGAAGAACACTTAAGCCTGATGGAGTTTGCATATAACAACAACTACCATTCTAGTCTTGTAATGGCCCCATATGAAGCTCTATATGGCAGGAAGTGTAGATCACCAGTTTGTTGGTACGAGGTTGGCGAGAAAGAAATTCTTGGACCTGAGATAGTCGATATAACTACAGAGAAGATATCTGTGATCAGGGAGCAGTTGAAAGCTGCTCAGGATAGACAGAAAAGTTATGCAGAGAGACGACGTCGACCTCTTGAGTTTGAGGTTGGTGACGAGGTTTATCTGAAGGTCTCACCGTGGAAGGGAGTGCTAAGGTTTGGCAAGAGAGGTAAGTTGACCCCTAGGTATATGGGTCCATATCCTATTGTTGAGAGGATTGGACCTGTAGCCTACAGGTTGGATTTGTCGTCTGAGTTGGCAAATCTTCATGATGTGTTTCATGTGTCTATGCTGAAGAAGTGTCATCCTGGTACAGAAAAGATTTTAGACCCAGTACCGGCGCAGCTTAAGACAGATGTGTCCTACGTGGAAGGACCAGTGCAGATAGTTGATCACCGAATCAAGAAGCTTAAGAACCGTGAGATACCGTTGGTGAAGGTTCTGTGGAGGAATCATAACCTTGAAGAAGCTACGTGGGAGCTTGAATCTGAGATGCGTAGCAAGTTTCCTTTTCTCTTTTAGGAATTTCGGGACGAAATTCTTATAAGGGAGGGAGATTGTTATGACCCGTGTTGAGCTTACCCTGTAAGTATGCTGTTAAGCATGTGTTTTAGCTGCTTTGCTAAGTTATAAGCTTGCTTTTGTTAATAACATTTAAAACTGATATGATATGTGCGTAGTGTGAATCCTAGCCCTTAAAACGTGTAAGATCTTGCGCTTGAGGCGTTGCCAGAGAAATCGTCTGTAACCGACTTTCGAGTCAAAAGTTGAAAGTTTTTGGGCATGCAGGGACATGTTTGTAGTTTTTGAAAGTTCTCGGACTTTACATTTTGGTCCCTAGGTTTTTCCTTCTTATCCTTTCTTTCTCCTTTACTCGTTTCACTTTTCAGAAATGAGAGAAACACAGAGCGTTTCTTTTCTTCTTCGCGTGAAAGGGAAAGAGAGACCTGGGAGAGAAGGGCGATTCAGAGCCCTAGCTCGGTTCCGGCCAACAGCTGCGGCCCCTCCATCGTCTCCTCACCTTTCTTCTTCGCCAACTGATCCAGCAGTAGCCGGAGCTATGCTAGCAGCAGGAACTGCGCTAGCAGCAACGGCGGCCAGGAGAGGGAAAGGGCACGAAGAGCAGTCCTAGTTCGTCCTCCTCCTTCCCTACAGCTAGTTCGTGGTTGTGTGCATCGGTTGCAGGTGATTTGCAGCGCAAATCTGTAGTTTTGCCCGCCGATTCGAGTGAAATCGACATTAGCAGGTCTGTTTAGGTTTTCAGTCTGTGCGCTGTTCGGTCGAGTTGTGTGTGATTCGGTCGAGTTTTCTTAGTAGGAATCGAACAACAAGTTGATCGGTCGAGTTGCAAGCTGATCAGTCGAGTTGCAAGCTGATCGGTCGAGTTTCCGACCAATCAGTCGAGTTTCCGACCAATCGGTCGATTTTCTGAGTTGTGAGTGGCAGTTCATTCAGAAATCATTATTTAACTCAATTTAAGTACTTAATTGCTTCAGTATCAGTTGGTATAACTCCTAAACAGTGTAGCACATACAATAGAGTATGATAGATTCATTGGAACTTGAAATACATACTATGATTGATGAAAATGATGGAATTTCCTGTATTACAGTTGCAATGTATACGTTGAGCATAAAAGGGATGCTTAGCATCAAAACTGGATAAGTGATACTGAGTCATGTTTAAAGATGACAAATGATACATATGTGTTTTCAAGTGATGTTCAGAATGTGAAATAAGTATGAAATGTGATATTCATGTTTAAGTGTTTATATGTTAATCAGTTAATAGACTTAGGTGCCCTAACACCATAGAACCCCTTTGAGAGGTCTGCACCTTAGGGGTGAAACTCGTGTCCAACATCAACCGGTTGAGTAATTCTGGTGGCACGAGGGTTGATAGACAGTGTCCAACACCAACCGATTGAGTAATTTCGGTGGCACTGAGGAAAAATAATAAATAAAGTAAAGGGTTATCCAACATCAACCGGTTGAGTAATTCTGGTGGTAACCCAGTGTTGACTCCCTGCGCTTGTGTGCTCAGGTTAGAGGAGGAGTCCAGAGCACTCATGATGAGTGCATAGGAGGCCGGAGAGCCTGTGGGTCAGGCCGGAGAGCCTGTGGGTCCTGTAGCAGACCAGGATGGAAAGTCAGACTTAGCATTTCCTGGGTGTGTCGCTAAGTCTTGTACGGTGAGATCATAGTTCGCTACAAATCTTTGTATGCAGAGTACACTGCATATGATTAGGGCATAATAATAATATAAATATGTAATCATATAGGATCACAGTAAATTTAATATGTTAAGAGTTTAGATCTTCTGTGTTAATTCTCTATATCTGTTTATTTGTTTAAGATATTTGTTGTTGTATAAAAATGTGATTAATATCTGTAAATTCTGCTATGTCATTAGAACTGCCCTGCTTAGTACTGCACTTATGTTTTATTTCAATTTTATATATATGATGAGTTGTTTAGTGATAGCTAAATGAAATGCTATTCACTGAGTGAGTAGGCTCATCCCTCTATTCAAACATTTTCAGGTCAACAACAGCAACAGTAATCTGAAGTATCTTTTCATCCTAACGCTTAGTCTGTAGAAGGTATATGTAGTTAGTTTAGTTAGAGGTCTCTTAGTCCTTTCCCCTCGATCCTTGGAACATGGTGTGGGTGAGAGAGAATGTGTATGTGGAATGTGTATAAAGATGTAAATTAATTGTTATGCTTTACTTTATGTCGAACAATGTAATATGCTGTAGACTTTGTTTATATTTCTAGTCAGTTTTATAAAAATGCTTCCACAGTTTGTTTAGCTTTAGCTTACAACATGAATCAGGTTATCATTTTATTGTCTTTAAAATGTTTAAAAAGTTATGAGTGGTTTGGCTTGTGTGTATATCCCTCCATCGCGCCCTAATCTCGTGGGTTATGGTTAGTGTGAGATCGGGGTGGGACAGGCTAACACTATGGTATGTGGTATTTACACTGTGAATTTCACTAAAGATAAGTAAAATGTACCTAAGTTTCCAAGAATATGCTAAATCAACAGTATAATCTGGAAGGCTAGAGATGTGATATTATTATACACCACATACTACTTTCATAACCAAACACAATGCTTGTTAATTGTCTATATTCCCCTAAAACCTTAGCCTGACTGACAATGCCATAGTAAGAAGGTTCATGGATGTCTCACCCTACAATAGTTGACTCTTTATTCTACTGATATGTATCAAAAGGATGTGGTCTAACTACATTGATTCGATACTAATGAGTTAGTGAGTAACATGTGTGACATTGTATGAACGGTGCCAGTTATAACATCTGAAACAACCCATGTAATTACTACCCTAGGAATTAGGCACAAGTGTACGGTAAAACTATAGTAACTTTAATATTCACCCTTTTCTTTTTCGATCCCTTGGACCCACTACATCACTATTTATTATGTGTAGTTCCATGTAAAGATGTATGAGTTTCATCCTTTGCCTTCATGTAAAAGGGGTTGGTTGTCATTACCAAAATAATGTCAAACTCTTCTATATCACATCTCACATGTGACCATATGTTTGCATAGTTGCACCCACACCTTTAGCCTGGTGACAACTATGAAACAAAACCTAGTCTCTCATCATGACTCTCTCAATGAACTTTACTCATTTCATGTATAAGGGAGATTATTCAAGTCCTCTACATATGAGTTGAGAGTCAAGTCAAATGAAGACTTTGATTACATGTTATTCCTTCTTATGTTATCGTTTGCCTATTTTTCAGTTACACCTAAGTCTCCTTTGATGATGGCACATCAAAAAATTTCTACATCTCAGCTCCTAAGAGTAGCACTGAGTTGTTATTGACACATGTTCCACACTAGAATCATTGCACCTTTGTGGATCATAGTGAGACACTTGGGTCAAGTAGACCAAACTCAAGCCCATTAACAAGGGGAACTGGTCTGCCTACCCAAAAGTCTAAATGCATAGGAGGGCTTGAGGTGTTGGGAGTCAAGTCATATGTGTTACAAATATATTTTGGTTTTCTAGCAGTTTTAGGTGGTATTACTTTCATTCTGTGAAAAGGTATTGTAACCATTGTCCTATAAGTTGAGGATATGGTGAATAAAAGTTCCTTTAAAAATTCACAAATACATAAGCGCAATGAGACAAGGTCAACGTAAAAGAAAGGTTTGGTAATATATAAGTTATCTTCCTTAGTATTGTATCACACACTAATTTGAAAAATTGAATTCAATCCATTGTGGGGAATACGTACAAATAGTTCAAACTACAGTTGCAAAGGTATAAACTTGAAAGGTAAAATATATGACGTACATCAAGTTTTAGAAAGATGATAAATATCCACATTGCATAATAATTTCTTATATAATAACCAAAAAGAAAACTATATACGTGATATGTGAAACAATATACTACCTGATATACTAGCCATATGATGTATATGACAATAAATAACACAGACATGTTAAATATTGATAGCACAAATGAAGATTCAAATGCAAATCAATTGAACAATTTATATTATTCCCATGTAATTGCAAGTACACACATGGAGCACATAGAATAAGGTACATAATCTCAAGTTAAGCATAAACCACACTTTCTCTTTGTGAAACATAACAACATAAGAAGTTTACACCTACATTAAGGAGTTATTATAGCCCTGAGTCTGAGATTTATCTATGCATATACATCATTTAATTAAAAATTATATACAAGGAAAGAAATAAGCAATGAATGGGGAATAGAGAAGCAAATAAAATGGAGAAAGAAGAAGACTTCACCTCTTTGTTCCTTCTCTTGACATGGTCGAACCTACTTGTATTGAAATTCCTCCATTAGTTCTTATTCTCCCCAAGGGGTAAATGTGTGGTATAACTAGATATACAAGTGTGTATGATATTGATAACTCAACTTGTGAGTAGGATTATACACTATCACTGAATAAATCTTCTTAAAAGAATGTAAAAATCAAAGAAAATTGTACAAAACATTACAAGGGATAAAGTTAGATGTATTAAGGCTTATGTGTTGGAATTTTGGGGTGGTGGATTTGGAGCAAGGAAAAAGTTGTTGGATACAAACACAGAGAGAAGATTCATTAAGAATACTCATCCAAAAATTCACACAATTAGAGTATGTTGGTATAATGGAGTAAAATGAAATGAAAATTGTATATGAATGTTTTGTGCATGGAAATGGTTAAAGAGTATGGATGTAATTGAATGAAAATGCAGGACATGTTTTAGATTCACGTCTCATCCCATTATCAAAAATGGCATACCATAACAAATCTATTTGATGAATGGCTTACCTCAAATGTATGTATGATTGGTGGCTAAGGTATATGTTAAAAATCCCAGAATGGAGCCTTAGATGCTTGGTGTTGAACTCTTTGTATTGTTGTTAGTCAACAATTATGGCATGTAATTGATTTCTCTTTTTTCTATTGTTTGTACTTGTTTTATGACATTAATATTATGCCTTAAACCACCTAAAAAAGGTGTGGTAGTTGGTGAATTGATACATGGGGTCATATCAATAGTTTGAATATGTTTTCAAGGCCAGATAAACCCCAATATTTGAACTATCAATTGGGAGTTGTGTTCTTTACAAGAAATGCATCCTCACTTGGTTGTCCATGTTGGGCCACCAAAATGTTTTTCCCAGGCATAGCCACAAAGTCATATTTCTATAGAAATATGCCCAAAAAAAATCCAAGTGGCATGCCATAAGTCAGAACTTATCTATTAAACCTTTCGTATATTGGAGAACCACAGGTAAAAAGGAAACATAACAATACTGTGTAGCAACTATTGTTCAAAAACATATGTGAAAATGGTTAGAGCTTTACTCTTATGTACATCTCAATACTAATTGGGATGGATCATAGGTCACATATCAACGCATATTAAAGTTCAAGGATATAACTAGGAGCATCATTCAACACCTTTTCAATTGAAAAAGAGTAATTGTGCTACTAAGAACTCTCCTCATGCCTCTGTGAAACACTTAGTTTTCATCTACACATCATATTATAGTGCATATATCTCAACAAGATTAGCGATACGTTCATGCTCAAACACACACCTAAAGCATGTCTTACTCTCGAGATCTCCTCGATATACTACTCCAAGTCATACTCGTTATTGATCTCTTTTGTAATCAAAACCAAACTGGGTCCAAGTCAAATTTGACACTCTACGTCGATTAGCACTAGTGCGGCTTTGTTACAACCCTGATTTTGGGTTCATTTGGTGAGAAATGTGATTTCTCATAATAAAGATAATTGAATAAATAATGATGTATTTGATTGAATGCATGAATTTTGTTTACAATAGCCTTGATGTTTGTGTTGAGGGCTTTATTGGCTATTGGGCCCAATAACAAGGAAATTCAATTAGTAATTGAATAATTGAGTTTTTGAGAAAAGAAAGGTGTGGAAATCTCTATAAGGCAAAAGAACTTAATCCCAAGGTGGATTTCGTGACTCTTGGGTTTCTTGGGTTCCAAGGAGTCCAAAGTTGCATAAAGAGTGCAATAAGAAAAGAAAAGATCAATAAAATATTTCTTTAATAAGAAAGAAATTGAAAATATTGATGAAATGTGGAAAATAAGTGAAAAGAGGTATAATTGAGTAATCCTTAGTGGAATTTCTTGTCCCAAGGATTCCTAATGATAAAAGAAATACCAATGAGGAAAATAAAAGATAAATAGAGAAAAATCCTCAAAAAGAACTATTTTAATAAGAAATAAACAAGATAATGAGAAATAATGAAGAATAATGCATTTAGATGCATCTAGAAGGATAACGAGTATCCAATAAAAAGTAATTTCAAATTATTATAATTCCTTAGGTTCCAAGGAGACTAATGAATAAAAAGAGGAAAGAGAAAATACCCATAATAGAAAATAAGAAGATAATGTGAGTATACAATTAATGTATTATGTGGTATTTCTAAAAAGAAAGTAATTTCTATTAAAGGAAAATAGGATTTCGTACTTATGGTGTGAAAAGCAAGAAACAAAGAGAATAAGTGGGATAATTCTCAAAATCGTAATATCAAAAGAAAAAGGAATATGATAGAAAGAGAGAGAACTAGCTTCTTGATGAAGGAATTCCTTTCCTATTAGGAAAAGCATCATTTTCTTTGTGGACAAACGTTCATGGGCCTGGGTACTCCACTATATAAAGGGGTAGACCCCCTGGATCGAGTTTCAAAGAGATCCCACATCTCCCACTCTCTTCCTCATCTTCTTGTTCTTCTTCTTCAACCTTGCATCCATTCTAAACCTAACCCAAGGGGGTGGGGCGATCCCAGAAACAAGGAGAGTAGTATGAAGGGTTGCGACGCTCCGACGCCGTCAGGGAGAGCCTTGACAATCATCTGATTGGCTCTTTTCATCTACACGATGCATGTAGGTGGGCAGCAGGTTGACCAGGTTACAGACCTATGGAGCTTGCTTTTGACCGTCTTGGTCGCATTTTGCTTGTGTCTCGAGGATGCCAGGATGGGGCGGAGCTGGGGCGGCCATGGGTGGCCACCCCCAAGCCCTGAGGAGGGAAGAAAGGAGCCTACGTCGCGCTACAGTCAATCGCTAGGGAAACACAGTGGATCTGCGTGAGGAAGAAGGAGGCGGAGGCAACTTTGGACCATTTTGCCCTTCGTGAGCTAAAGCAATGACTGACTTAACCAAAGGCACAAACGACTTTTGGTTATGTTTCCAAATCGCAAAGCTTTGCATGGTAAAGGAGGCAACGTGGCGCTCTCCGATTGGTCCACAGTAAGTGAATTTCATTAAATTCATAACTTTTTAACGGTAGCTCGGTTGGGGACATATAATACATGAATCTTGCTTAGAAAAGCACGAGGAATTCAATAAAAATACTATTAGAGACTATTTTTACTTCTAGTTCGAAAAGTAATGGAAGATGTCAACTTTAATGTATTAATGTTTAAAGAACCTTATTTTGAGATGAATAATATATTTATAAGGGTTTAATGGATGATTAAAGTTGATACTAGCCTGTTAATGATAAAAAGGAACATTAGGAACAAAAAGGATGAACTTTGCATATAATTAGTTAATTTAGAGGTTATGTGCATATATGTTCTTTAATGGGCCTTGAAATCCTAATGTTGGAAAATTCGACTCTTAATGGATTTAATTATTCGATTTCATGTATCAAACTGAGTTTTCATGGTTATAAGCTATTTCAAGCATTAAAGTTCCTAATTTGTGGATAAATACCCTAAATGTAGTAATTAGGGTTTTCTCATGAATAAAAGGTGGAATTAATGGCAAATCGAGTTCATATGTGAATTGGACCATAATGAACTATGAATTGATGATAAACGAGCATAATGACTTTGTCATGGGTTAAAGAGGATAAAAATGGTAGCTTTAACGAAAAGTGGCTTAATGGATTCATTTAATGGTTAATTATGCCTTAAATATGAAACTGAAGATTAGATGTTGAGATAATTAGGGTTTGTGATCAATTGTGTTAAATTTGGGTTTAAAATAGTAAAAGATGAAGGGAAGCCCTAACTACAATGGAAACCCTAAATGTAGACTAAAAACCCTAGGAAGCGAGCTAGATTTAATAGATCTTAATGACATGAGTAATAAAAGGAAATTGTATAATTTTTTTAGGATCTTATTGAATGCTTGCTTGCCTATTGGTTGATTGGATTGTTTCTTTCTCACATCAACTTGACAGGTATGTGGTTACGCCTATGAATATCCTGAATTAGTTTCTCGAGGATTTTCGAGGTTTTATCGATGGCTTGAATTAAACTGTTGGTTACATTTAATTCATGCAAATTACAATGTGAATATGACTATCACATAAGAGATGTGCCTACTAGCTCAGATCCTAGTCCCCTCTATAGCCTAATGGATTGACCTAGTACATGGCTACCAATGGGGTAGGCTCATCAGGTCATTGAATGACTTAGTACATGGCTACCAATGGGGTAGGACCATCAAGTCATCATGAGTCAGGGATTGGGCTACCTTTGGGTAGGGCCATGCGACTCCATAACCCTCGGAATTGGCTACCTGTGTGGTAGGACCATGGGGGTAAGGATCTACAATATGAGAGAGGTAGTATCCATGTCCACTGTAGGGACGATACAGAGATAGGGGATAGGCAAGGATTGCGTAGTATTGCTTAAAACATAATCTTGGATGTTAAATGATATTTGATTGACTACATTGTTAACATAGTTGCACAATTATTATTTCCCCCACATACCAACTTCTTGCTGACCGATGTTTTGTTTATCGGCGTTTTAGGTACAAATGAAAAGAACAAACAGTAAAGTGGCATATGTGGAACTAAATGAGAAATAACGTACACAAGATGATTTGTTAGATTAGTATCTTCATGGATAGATGTATAGAAATCCCAGCTTTTAAAAGGTAAGTAAAGTTTTTATTTTATACCAGTTTTCAGTTTAGTAGTAGAATTTCATAATTATTATTGATTATTTGTCGAACCTTTGATCCGGGTTATTGGATAACGGCTCTGACCATTCGGTCTCCCTTAATTGGGGGTTATCGGGAGGTGGGGTCATTACAATTGGTATCAGAGTGAAGGTTCCTCACTTAATCTTTAATAATTATTAAAATTTTACTAATTTTGTAGAACCCAAGGGAGTTATTAGAGGATTGTCTGAAAGATTGAGGTCTCAAGAAAAGGATCATGTCCGGGGGTTGGCAATATTTTCCTCTACACTTCTAGTCAGAATACGAGGACTCCCAGATTGTGTGACTGCCTGGTCGGTGTCTTAGGATATGACTCGAAATAAGATACCTTTAGGACTCTTTCATTTTGTTCATTCTTTCTCAACTCAAATTATCTAAGGACCTTAATTCTTAGGGTTTTGTCTCTTTTCCTCACCCTCTTGAGGTATGGGTAAGGTTGATAAGGATTAAGGAATCCTCCACCAAATTAATAAAAAGCATGTAAATAAGATGTCATGGACATAAGCATAATAGAGTAAGTGTAAAAGAATAGATACATGCTTAGGTCATATGACATAAGTTGTCATTGCCCTCAGGAGAGACCTGAGGCTAGACCTTCTTGTCAGGAGGACGAGTAGAGAAAGTGAGTCTTGGAGGTAGAGATCTCCATTAAAAGTAGAGACCTAGCACATCCTTTGAGGATGATGTTAACCCTAACCCTAAGTGAAGGTTAGAGATGACATGATGAGTTAGATGTCATGATAAACATGCCTTGGATTCCATATGAACCATGAGAAGTTGATGACCGAGTACCTTTGGCAACCCAACCCTGGGAAGGGTCGTGCATGTTTGAGCGAAGGATAGCTCCTTCATGGATGAGGTTAGAGAAGAACCTATAGAAACCTTTTGGGTTGTTGCAAGTAGGATATAGCCTATACCCATAGTGCGTCAGTTGTGTTGACAGTTGGATGAAACCCTAGACAAGGGATCATGATGGATGGATTATGAGATAAGCATAAGGGGTTATGGATAATCTTGAGTAAACATAAGTTTAAGCATAGGCTTCACTCAGGTAGGGGCATGCTTGTGAGCTTGATCCAACTTCATGGAGAGAGGACCTCTAGTAGTAAGGATGGATGTGGAGTTAGATCTAGAGAGAAAAAGAAGGAACCAAGCAAGAAGGTTGGAAACCTAAAACCCCAAAGATGTGAGGAACAGTGGGGAATCGAGGATGATGCAACCTAGGTGGATGATAGTGGGTGCCTCATGCATGATCCCTGGAGGCTAATGATGTCTTGGTTTCCATGAGAGGAACCAAACCCTAGAGAGAGGATGAGTCTGCTAGTACC
Source organism: Alisma plantago-aquatica (assembly GCA_963693085.1). NCBI lineage: Eukaryota > Viridiplantae > Streptophyta > Magnoliopsida > Alismatales > Alismataceae > Alisma > Alisma plantago-aquatica. The sequence continues at coordinate 305,383,918 of OY856409.1, forward strand.
TTTGTGCCTATGGTATAGGTGTTTACCTTCTGAGATAGGAAGTAGAGTTCCTTAGACCTGAGAGGTTTAGTAACAGGTTGTGAAGCCTTATACCTTGTTGGTCATCCTTGAGGAGGACTCAACTCTGAGGTACTACTTATATAAAAGAATCATGGAAGTACGTGACATACCTTGGTTATGCTTGATTCGTGGTTAAGAGATTGAGCATGTAGTCAGACACCCAAAGGTGAACCTAGGGTTCCTAGGCCTAAGAGGGGAAGCAGTGTATCCGATGCTCATGATGAGATTTGAGTCTCTATAGTTTCGAACATGGTACTCCTCATGTGTAGAGGTAAAGGAAATCCCTTAAGTTAAGGGTATGTTTGATGAACCCCTCACAACTATGTTGGTCTAATGTTGAGGATGAGAACAAGTGCGACCTAGCATGGTTTAGTAGGTACGCTTGTGCCTTAGTAGTTGTTGGATTAAGCATGCTCATGTGAATGTAAACCCTAGGGACGCTTGCGACCTTTGTTATCAAGGTGTAGTTTCCTCCCATCCCGGGAGAGGGACCCTTTGGTAGAGAGTTTACCAGTTTGGTTGGTTTTGAGGTAACCTAAGCAGGTTTCATAGGATCTTGAGAAGTTAAGTGAGGAGTACATGGCATGAGGATGAACCTATAGACCCATAGATCACCATCTCTATGTGCATGTGGATGTGTTACCATGGAGGTCACCGATATGGGGCTTGACCAAGGTAGGCAGGTCGCCATGATCCCTATGAAAGGATGAAATTCAGCCTATGAATGTAGAAAGAGAGATGATGAATGCTTGAGTAAGGTTCTAAGTTGAACATGTAATATAAGAGAATCCTAAGTCTATCCTAGGGTCAGGAAGGGATAAGACCAATGGAAGTAGGAGTTGCCTAATTCCCTAGTTGCACATGACCATAGGGTCGGGAGGTAACAACTATCATTGTCCGAGGACCATGGATTAGGAGATTAATCACCTTCATGAACTCATGGGACCCACAGGTCAGGTGAGTAGGGAACTCTCTGATGCATGAGGGAAGAGGGATGACCCCAAAGGTGTCGGCTCCCTATAGACCTGGAGGAGATGACCAAGGATTGTGTTGTGACCCAAGTAGGTTCGAGACCAGTTTTCCATGGAAATAACTTTGTTATTGAGATGATTGTGATGTAGAGACATAAGTTGCACATTTCAACTTAGATTTGAAGGTGTACTGGTAATGTGGGTTGTACCATCTCTACTCTTGGAATAGGAAGAACTCTGTATTTGGACGACCGCCAAATGCTTATTTCTTCTTGTTATGGGAGTGAGAGATAGGACAGTATGCATGCCATACACCAAGGGTAAAGATGACGTGAGTTGGAACGTTGCTATAAGGAATGAGGATAGAGATGATAAAGTGCCCCAGTGGAGTGAATGATACATGGACATGTACAAATGATAAAAGTATTAAGATAATCACCTTGTAAGTATGTTCCTAGTAGAAACTTTGTGGAATTTGCAAGTTATACAAGGTTGAGTTTGATCTCCAGGTGGATGAGATCAAAGTTTCTTGATGAAGATAAACTTAGAGTTTGAGATGAGATGATAAGTATAATACATGGAGGATGAAAGGCGGTAATGAATGCTCTAGTTGAGATATAGTTTCTTAGTTTATCTGGAAGCTCGAAGAAGTTGAGGTTGATAGGCTAACCTTAAGTTGAGGAAAAGAGATAAGTTTGGCTAACACTCAGATATAACGAGATATATTGAACAAGATTAGTGGTTGTTTGGATAGCCAACCTAGTCCTTAATACAATGAAATGATGGTGATAGAATGTCAGATACACCTCTTTGGATAGGAAGGTGATGAAACCCTGATGAGAGTAGTTTATGGTTTCTGACGAATTGATCTTAAGGAATCATGACAACATAGGAGATCATGATTTAAGATTACCATATACCATGGTACTACCAAGATAATAAGTAATAGTAGTACTTTAGATGCCTAAGATAAGGTTGCATGTGGCATATGGCCATGCAAGCCGAGGGTGAAGTACGAATATCTTTAACCCAGTGTATTGATAAAGAGCTCTCGAGGGAGAATGGGAGTTCATCACTATGGATGTTGTGGTAAGTTTCCCCTAGACCAAGGAAGGTCGAGGTACAATATGGGTTATGGTAGATCGCCTTACCTAGATGACATGAGAAAGGAAGAGTACTATCACTGGACAGATTCAGTTGAACTACTTAAGAGAGAAAGATGGTTCAACTACACCATGACGCGAGTTCAAAAGTTCTTATGTATGACCAAGGTTCACTTCCATGAGGTGGAAGTAGATACATGAAGAAATCGATGATAGTATAGTTTATCACCCCATACTAATGGACAGTATGATCCAGACTAGAGGGTCTGATGAGAGCATGTGTGCTCATTCAGGGTGATACATAGAGAAAGTTCTTAAGATGTGATGTTAACCACCATAGCCTTTATCGGGATGCAAGAAGTCTTATAGAGAGGTTGTGTTGGTCACCACTTCATTAAGATGATGTTGATGAAGGAGGCCTCGTGAAGGTAAGAAAAGAACCATAGTGTGTGTAGATGAAGTCACTTTGATCGTGCAATGGCTGAGAGAGAGCCCAGTGGTGACATGGGTCACGAGCTGATGCAAAGCAGACTAATATGCAGTTCACTATGGGAAAATATATAATGTGCAAATCTGACCCCTCTCAGCTACAGCTGAGAAAGCTGAGTCCCCGATATATGGGTCCATTTGAGATGGATTGGTGGAGAAGGTTGTGTTTAGCCTTACCCCTCAGGATAAAATGATGTGTTGCATGAGTCTGATCTAGAGCACTACGTGAGGTACCCAAGCCATGTGTTGAACCCTGAACCTATTCAGCTTTTGAGAGGTTGGAATGTCCTGAGTCACCTATGAGGGTACGATATACCAAGGTAAGAAATAACTCAGATTGAAGAATATGAGATGATGAAGGTTCTTGGGAAGCACCATGGAAAGGGTGAAGCCACATGGGAGCCATGATGGACATATGAAATAATTATCATGTTTGTTTTCTTGCTTGATGGAATTTTGAGGGCAAAATTCTTATAAGAGGGGAAGGATGTTACAACCCTGATTTTGGGTTCATTTGGTGAGAAATGTGATTTCTCATAATAAAGATAATTGAACAAATAATGATGTCTTTGATTGAATGCATGAATTTTGTCTACAATAGCCTTGATGTTTGTGTTGAGGGCTTTATTGGCTATTGGGCCCAATAATAAGGAAATTTAATTAGTAAATGAATAATTGAGTTTTTGAGAAAAGAAAGGTGTGGAAATCTCTAGAAGGCAAAATAACTTAATCCCAAGGTGGATTTCGTGCCTCTTGGGTTTCTTGGGTTCTAAGGAGTCCAAAGTTTCATAAAGAGTGCAATAAGAAAAGAAAAGATCAATACAATATTTCTTTAATAAGAAAGAAATTGAAAATATTGATGAAATGTGGAAAATAAGTGAAAAGAGGTATAATTGAGTAATCCTTAGTGGAATTTCGTGTCCCAAGGATTCCTAATGATAAAAGAAATACCAATGAGGAAAATAAAAGAGAAATAAAGAGAAATCCTCAAAAAGAACTATTTTAATAAGAAATAAACAAGATAATGAGAAATAATGAAGAATAATGCATTTATATGCATCTAGAAGGATAATGAGTATCCAATAAAAAGGAATTTCGAATTATTATAATTCCTTAGGGTCCAACGATCCCAATGAATAAAAAGAGGAAAGAGAAAATACCCATAATAGAAAATAAGAAGATAATGTGAGTATACAATTAATGTATTATGTGGTATTGCTAAAAAGAAAGTAATTTCTATTAAAGGAAAATAAGATTTCGTGCCTATGGTGTGAAAAGCAAGAAACAAAGAGAATAAGTGGGATAATTCTCGAAATCGTAATATCAAAAGAAAAAGGAATATGAGAGAAAGAGATACAACTAGATTCTTGATGAAGGAATTCCTTTCCTATTAGGAAAAGCATCATTTTCTTTGTGGACAAACGTTCATGGGCCTGGGTACTCCTCTATATAAAGGGGTAGACCCCCCAGGATCGAGTTTCAGAGAGATACCACATCTCCCACTCTCTTCCTCATCTTCTTATTCTTCTTCTTAAACCTTGCATCCATTCTAAACCTAACCCGAGGGGTGGGGCGATCCTAGAACCAAGGAGAGTCGTATGAAGGGTTACGATGCTCCGACGTCGTCGGGGAGAGCCTTGACGATCATCTGATCGGCTCTTTTCATCTGCATGATGCTTGTAGGTGGGCAGTAGGTTGACCAGGTTGCAGACCTGTGGAGCTTGCTTCTGGCCATCTTGGCCGCATTTTGCTTGTGTCTCGAGGATGCCAGCATGGGGCGGCCGGAGCTGGGGAGGCCATGGGCGGCCCTGAGGAGAGAAGAAAATATCCCGCATCACGCTGCAGTCGACCGCTAGGGCAACGCAACAGATCTGCATGAGGAAGAAGGAGGCGGAGGCGGCTTTGGACCATTTTTCCCTTTGTGGGCTAAAGCAATGACTGACTTAGCTTAGGACACGAATGACTTTCGGTTATGTTTCCAAATCACAAAGCTTTGCATGGTAAAGGAGGTGACGTGGCGCTCTCCGATTGGTCCACAGTAAGTGCATTTCATTAAATTCATAACTTTTTAACGGTAGCTTGGTTGGGGATATATAATACATGAATCTTGCTCATAAAAGCATGAGGAATTCAATAAAAATACTAGTAGAGACTAGTTTTACTTCTAGTTCGAAAAGTAATGGAAGATGTCAACTTTAATGTATTAATGTTTAAAGAACCCTATTTTGAGATGAATAATATATTTATAAGGGTTTAATGGATGATTAAAGTTGATACTAGCATGTTAATGATGAAAAGGAACATTAGGAACAAAAAGGATGGACTTTGCATATAATTAGTTAATTTAGAGGTTATGTGCATATATGGGCTTTAATGGGCCTTGAAATCCTAATGTTGGCATATTCGACTCTTAATGGCTTTAATTATTCAATTTCATGTATCAAACTGAGTTTTCATGATTATAAGCAATTTCGAGCATTAAAGTTCCTAATTTGTGGATAAATACCCTAAATGTAGTAATTAGGGTTTTCTCATGAATAAAAGGTGGAATTAATGGCAAATCGAGTTCATATGTGAATTGGACCATAATGAACTATGAATTGATGATAAACGAGCATAATGACTTTTTCATGGGTTAAATAGGATAAAAATGGTAGCTTTAATGAAAAGAGGCTTAATGGACTTATTTAATGGTTAATTATGCCTTAAATCTGAAACTGAAGATTAGATGTTGAGATAATTAGGGTTTGTGATCAATTGCGTTAAATTAGGGTTTAAAATAGTAAAAGATGAAGGGAAGCCCTAATTAAAATGGAAACCCTAAAAGTGGACTAGAAACCCTAGGAAGCAAGCTAGATTTAATAGATCTTAATGACATGAGTAATAAAAGGAAATTGTATAATTGTTTCAGGATCTTATTGAATGCTTGCTTGCCTATTGGTTGATTTGATTGTTTCTATCTCACATCAACTTGAAACATATGTGGTTATGCCTATGAATATCCCAAATTAGTTTCTCGAGGATTTTCGAGGTCTTATCGATGGCTTGAATTAAACTGTTGGTTGCATTTAATCCATGCAAATTATAATGTGAATATGACTATCACATAAGAGATGTGCCTACTAGCTCAGATCCTAGTCCCCTATGTAGCCTAAAGGATTGACCTAGTACATGGCTACCAATGTGGTAGGCTCATCAGGTCATTGAATGACTTAGTACATGGCTACCAATGGGGTAGGACCATCAAGTCATCATGAGTCAGGGATTGGGCTACCTTTGGGTAGGGCCATGCGACTCCATAACCCTAGGAATTGGCTACCTGTGTGGTAGGACCATGGGGTAAGGATCTACCATATGAGAGAGGTAGTATCCATGTCCACTGCAGGGACGGTACAGAGATAGGGAATATGCAAGGATTGAGTAGTATTGCTTAAAATGTAATCTTGGATGTTAAATGATATTTGGTTGACTACATTTTTAACATAGTTGCACAATTATTGTTTCCCCCACATACCAGCTTCTTGCTGACCGACGTTTTGTTTGTCGGCGTTTTAGGTACAAATGTAAAGAACAAACAGTAAAGTGGCATATGTGGAACTAAATGAGAAATAATATACATAGGAGGATTAGTTAGATTAGTATCTTCATGGATAGAAGTATAGAAATCCCAAATTTTAAAAGGTAAGTGAACTTTTTATTTTATATAGTTTTTAGTTTAGTAGTATAATTTTATAATTATTATTGATTATTTGTCGAACATTTGATCCAGGTTATTGGATAACAGCTCTGACCATTCGGTCTCCCTTAATTGGGAGTTACCGGGAGGCGGGGTCATTATAGGCTTGCACAATACTACATTGTAATAGCTCATGTAAAACCAAATGTTCATGTATGTTCTCCATGCACCTAATCATAGATATATATTGGTTGTCATATCTCATATAATGGCCTACCTTATCCACTTGGGCTCACCCTCACAAGCAAACTTTGTTTCTTCATCTTCAAAGATGACATTGTTGATTTTTTGTCCTCTCTATACTAAACAAACACTAGCATCTAATATAAAGAATTATATTTTACGTCTCCTAGAAAATTCAAATTCCATCAAAGAATCCTCTTATGTAAAATTTATCTCTAACCACCACTCGATATTGTTAACTAATGGTCCAAAATAGTTGACTCCTATTAAGTAGCACAGAATGTGAAACATGAATGATAGTGGCTCGTCCACTAAGACATACCCTATTGTGAAACTTTTAGGATTCTCAGGGCAAGTCATCACTCTTAGAGAAGAAGTAGGAGTACCTTTAGTAGTTTAGAATAACATGGATCAGATCTTTGCAATGACTAACAAGAAGTGCACATAAGAATAAGATTGACCAATAATTACCTAGAGAGTAGAGGATAGATCTCTACATTCTTTAGTTAAAAATTTTAACATCTTGATATTTACCCTCTGGTTATATTTTGAAAATTTTGAATTTCATTTTTAGAAATCCAAAAATCCTATTTTGGTAATGAAATTAATCATATTGGGGGTATATCAACACATTTGATCTCTAAATTCTTTAGTTCAAAATTTTAACATCTTGATATTTACCCTCTAGTTATATTTTGAAAATTTTGAATCTTCATTATTTAGAAATCCAAAATTCTTGTTTTTGTAATGAAGTCAATCATCTTGGGGGTATATCAACACATTTTTGACTCAAAGCCCCTCATGGTCATTCTTAAATCATGCTAATAAGCATTCTTATAATATCCATGAATTGTTATATGTTAAATATTTTATGTTATATGAAAATATTTACTTTTCCATGGTAATATAAAATGTCTTATGCACATTATCATTACAAGATTTGACATGTTAGTACATTGTTGGATCGTAAACTTATTCTTGTAATTAATTGACTTATTCTTCATTTCTAACTCATTACTCATTGTGTTCATTAATAATCATATTTGTATTACACTTTAGATCATAAGTATCAATTCACTTGGTATACAATATTAACTCTTACTTTGGTATGTTTGAATTATTTTTTCATATTCCTTGCTCAATACAAGGTAAAATTCACTATATATTGATAAAGTTGATGGAACTATGTTTTGCATGCATTTATATTTTTTACATAATTTATACTCATTATTTATATTCATTAATTTTATCTTACCACATATATTATCTTAATTCTTTGATAGTATGTGGTGTTTCTCATTAAGTCATATTTTGATGATTAAGTGCAATATTGTCCACTCTAAATAAGACCCCTAAAATTGCAAATAAGATGTCGGTAATTTTATGTCTACTTACCTCATGGTAATCTATCTTTCTTAATTCCTAATATATAGTTCATGAGTATGAATTTTTCTTTATGTACAATTGCACACTTTGAGTCCTCAAGTGGCCCGTATAAGGGTATTATTGTTGATGAATGCCTATTCATCATGTTTCTTTGTTGCATTTTGGATTTATTTTTTCATATATTTCTTGTATTTCATTGGACATATCTCTTGTTTATATTTTAATGGTTTATGCAATTTATGTAGTATTTAATTAGTTTTATGTTGAATTTGTAGTCGATGTAAGGAAGAGATGAGAAGTCAAAACTCTCTATTAAATCTCCAATAAACAATTCATAAATTTAATTAAAGAAGAAGATGAAAAGTAATAAACCCTATATACATTTCCATTGAATAAGTTGAATTATTATACCTCTCACGCTAACTCCATCATTGAAAGATGATAGTTAAACCATACTGAGTTAGTAAAATGACTCTAGATTTCATATCCAATGTCGGAATTGAGAAATTCAAAAGCCAATGGATGTATAATTTAGTTCTTCACATAATGATAAATTTCACTAACTATTTTCAGGTATAGTATGTAGTCCTTAAGTCGCTCAATTTTTTAGATTTGCAAGTCTCCAACAAACTATTCACATGCATCTGATTATTTAGATTAACTTGAGATCTTGAAGCATGCTATTCAAGAACCAAAGGGACACCTATATAGAACATATCATTCATATAGAATACATCCACATAATTATCCATCATCTAAGAAGTCTAGAGATGATATACAACTTGACTTGGAGACACCCTTAGCCGAAGGACATGATTGGAGATTGTAGTTTTTTTTTGGAGGATGGTTATGTAAATCATAGAGCTTCTCTTCTATATCACTACCATATTGATGAGCTTATTATTATCACTTTTATCTTGTACTAGGGCTAGAGGATTATCCCTACTTCATGTATGTGTAATCTTACATTGTGAACCACTACATGTCAAAACTATTAGATTTTTGATTAATTGTTTAATGTATGCTTTATGGATTAGCTATCCATTTTGCGTGTATATTGCAATCTTAAGTGCATGGACATTGAAATATAGAATTAAAATACTAGTTAATCATAGTTGAATACAAGATACGACCTTCAAAGTATTTTTTTAGTGCAACATATTTGAGATCCATGGGCAAATTGACCTCGAGCCTATGGGAAAATCCATCCTTGTGAGTTCTTTAATCCAATAGAATTTAGAATTTCATTGTCTCCAACTTAATAATCTTGTGAGTGATTGATTTAGTGTGAGAGAGTGGATACATAGGTAGTGGAATTAAAATCTATTGAGTAAGTGATTCTATCGTTGTTAAAAATTATATATTTCATAATTTAATTTAATTTTTTATTTTGTTAATATAGTTAATCAACTAAAAAAATCATTCATCTATCCTTATTACATACTTCATTTTAATTAGATGAATATTAAATTATATAGGTTAATATGGACACTCCAGTGGTTAGATCCTTTGTTTGTTTCAAAGACATCTCAAGTTCATTTCCCAACAACAACATGAATCGAATCATCGATTTAATGAAAATACAATTATTCATAAAAATTTGTTCTTTAGGTTAGATCCATAATTCATCGATTTAATGATAAGACATGTTTGCTTATGGATTGCATTTTTGGTACTACTCTTTGATAAAAACTAGGATTTTATATCTTAATAAATTTGGAAGGTATGAATATACCACATAAGTTGTTAATGAATCTTAGTATTGATTAACTTATTAAAATAACTTATAACTTTATAATGTAATTATAGTTTATTTGACAAGTATACTCTAAAGAGTAAATATTATTCTTTAATTTGATATTAAAAATGAATGATAAGTTTTTTTATGCAATTTCTTTAGTTCGTAACCTAGCTAAAACACATTTTAGATTCCAAATAACTATTAGTGTCACTAAATTATAAGATATGAAAAACAAATGATCTAGTAATAGCCACAACCCTAGGTTGGACCACTTAGGTTCCATACTAAGTCAATTTCATATTATATATAAATTTCATATTTTGCAAAAACCAACAACAAAACTTATTGATGATAAAGAAAACATCTACTTTACAACCTACCAATATGAAACAAAAATGGAATGTTTCTTTTTAAAATATTTATGTTTGTGCATAAAATTATAAATGAAGAAAGTAGCTCAAAATGAACATATGCTAGAAAAAAGGAAATATTGATGTGAAAAATATCATTAGAAAAATAAATCTAAAATATTAAATCTAACTGCTCTCACAGAATAATTTCATGTTTTAGAGTTCAAGTTTAGTTGCCTAAAATTTTAGAGATCTCCATTTTATTCCGTATTTGCAATCAATCGTCATAATTCACTTTAGTATGAGGTCAATAAGATTATGTTGTTCCAATGGAATTGTTAAACATATTTTTATGAATGAAACACTTCCTATTATTGTTGCTTTCATCTAATTTATCAAATGTTTTAAGAACAATTTGTTTTAGACATTCACAATAGACATACACAATTCAAGACCATTACTCGCAAGAGTGATACATTATATTAAGTATTAGTCATTTACTTCTTTTTCTTTTAAAAGGATTACATATTATGAATATACTTGTCTTCTATGTCTTAGTTAGGACCCTAGGGAGTCAAGGTAATGCTTATCATTTGTAATATAATTTCCTAGAGCCAAAAATATCTAGTATACAGATTTTAGGCCGGTAAGATTTTCCATATAACTCTTAGTTTGATTGAGATAATGTCAGACGAGCTTATTGTTTATTTAAGATATGGTCTGATAGATGTTGTGCTCAAAGATATCTCTTAGTCAGACCATCAGTTTGTCTTTGTGTCTTATTAATTGCACTCCTAGTTTGACCGAACAGTAGTCAAGGTTACGTATTAAACATTTTTGTAGATGTTCGGTATAAGCATTATGCCTTCTATTGTCTTCGGTCAAAGTCATAGTTCAGTCAAAGGAATCTCAGTCAAAGTATAATTTTGATCCACTCACCTTGATTAGTTAACAATTTCCCTCTTAATACTATTTTTGAATAACCTTAACAAATATATTGATGTTAGATTCTCCCATCACCTAAACCTACCGCAACTCTACATATAAGTACCATATTTCATCACTTTGCCACACAATTGATCCCTCACCATAGTTGATAAATAGTTTGAATTGTGTTTGAACCTTAGTGAATCATATAGTTCTCAAATGATAGCTTCTCCTTATAGTGTTCAATCAACAAAATCATTTAGAAGAAAAATATGTTTTCCTTCTTCATATCTCATCATTTGAGTATTAAAAGACATCAAGACATGCTTCAAGTGAAGAGGTAATCAGTGTAGAGGCTTTTGGTGATCATCAAACTAGGAAAGAGGAAAACATTGATGGTCTTTCTTTTTCCCTATCCCCAGATGAGATAGTAGGTGGTTTCTCATTGGATGAATAAAGGAAATTGAGTGGCGTTCTCCCTCGACCAAGGTACAAATGATAAGTATAAAATTTTATCTTTTTGGTTGTTGTTTTAGATTATAATATTTTATTTGATTCCCTCACAACTTTTGTAAATACCTACAAGAAGTCTCACATAAGGAATCTTTTGGGGTTTCTGCACCTCGTTATACATAGTGCACTTGTATTCCTCTCATTATTCCACCTTTTTTCCAATTGTGTAATAATACGTTTTCTATTACCTTATTTGTTTGTTTGTTTGACTTTTCAAAATAGTCTTAAGGAGTCTAATCACTCCCTCTGGTCTCCTTTTCTTTCAATGTTGAGAAGGCTTCTTGGTGACTTCCAATGTAGCTAGAAGAATATGCAATAACATTGTTGGAATGCTCAACTTGGAGGGATTCTACCATATAAAGCCTCATCTCTTCATTTGTACCAGCTACCTCAAATAGAAGATAGGGATATAGTTTTGTATTTAAAGTATATATCACAAATTGTGGAAGATGATGGAAAAAAAAATAAAAAATCTCCAATCATACCGCTAGATTGTTGGATGTTGACACATGTACAAATTCAACACTTAACACCAAAGTAATAAGTATACTTTATTTTGTTCTTTTATCTCTAAATTCCATAGGAATTAATCTCATAGATATGTCAATGAGGTTTAGAGAGAACTTTCAATTACCCATGAAGGAGCTAACAAAAATAAGGAATTAAATATTAGCATGTTTAATTATAAATTATAATCAATTTAGATTAAGAAACATGATTCCAGTACATAAATGTATTTAATATTCTGAATAGTCATTATTGGTCAGGAAAGGAAGAACTACCACATGTTTTGGGATCTCACGCTCCCAAATATGAGAAAAATGAGGACACTATTGAGGAATCCAAGTACCTAAATAAATTACAAATTAGAAGTCTTGAATGGAAACATAAGAAGTGAATTTCATGAGTCAACCTAATTGACATGAAGAAGATGGGAACAAGAAAATGAGATAGGCATTTAAAACTTCAAATTTATCATTGTAGAAATCTTGCAAAGAATAAGCTAGCTATGTAAAAGGTAAGAAGGCATACAAAAAGTTTACCTAAAATGTTTTTTACCCTCTTCTTTCAAAATTTATGAGTTTAGGATAAAAGCACAAATTAAGATTGAGTATCTAGTGCCTTATAATGAAAGTAAAAATTTCATCAAGAGTAAGGAGGATGAGAAATACATGAATGATGAAAAACAAAGTTTCATCAAGAGTAAGGAGGATGAGAAATACATGAATGATGAAAAACACAAGGCTTTATGGGATTCAATATTGAGAAAGTGCTCAAGTGAAGATGCAGACTCAATGACTAGAACAAACAATGTTTGAGGCCTTATATCAAAGGAGGATTGGAAAATAAAATAGGTCAAAAGCCATCAATAAAAAGAAGAGTGGTTGTTTAAGATGATACCAAAGTGAAGAAGATTATAAATATACCATGCTAGAATTCTTCATGGAAAAGCCCGGTGAGTAAGATTAAAATGTGGTAACACTTTCCGTTATCTCCAAAATGAAAACTCATTGAATGCTTTCATATACTAGAACAAATATCGTTGGCTAAATAAGTTGTTGCAAAACCTTTTGTAAACGAGTAGGTATTTTGTATGAGAAAATGAAGGAGCTTTGGTGAAAACAATATAAGCTTGATTCTTCCCCTTATTATTGTGATGTTTATTTCCACATTAAAATCTAGAGCTCATGCTTTACATATCGGTAGTGATTGATTTTCTAGACGTACTACTTAAATTACAAAAATAAGTCATGCTTATGAATCAAACCTAATTAAATTTAGTCATGAATACTATGATCATATTTGTGACAAAAACAACAAACTCTTTTCTAGAGTAGTGTTACTTGAAACCATCATATGTGAGGTAATATTTGAGAAAATGCCAATAAAAACACAAATTCAATGTTACTTAATGGTAATCATTAGCTAGAGAGCCGAAACCATCATTTCTGCAAGAAATTAAGTAGAAATGGAATTGGATACAAACCTAATAGTAAAATATCCAAGAAAATGTACATGAACTAGTTGTTGAGGCCAAAAACCAACTTAAAGCCTAAGATCCTATCCTCTTTTTGTAGCCATACCACACATCATGACTATCAGTTCCATTATGGAATGGTGACATAAGGAACATAAGGAATATTATTTGGGTTCAAAATTATGTTACTCTCATTTTATTCCTAGATACTTTTCTTGACACTAAAGTTGTTCAAAATTATGTTACTTTCATTCGATTCCTAGATTCTTTTCTTGAAACTAAAGTTGTCATATAATCCTGAATAATGTATGTTAACCTATATTATAACTTTGTTTTGTGGTGGGTATTTCTTTGAAAATGAACACTTTTTTGTATCTTTATTTCTTGGGTGTTCGTATAATATTTGAGTTATTCACAAGGTAGAACACTTGTTGATCAAACTTAAATCTGAGAAGTTAGCCAGTCAAACTCACAATTTGACCAAACAACAATGTACCTAGTTATCAAATAGTTTATGCAATAAATTGATTTTAGATATGCCATATATGTTTGTCTGTTGCATCTAAGGACATTGTTTTTTTAATTTTTTAATGTAAGAGGATGGAAATGTTTCTAAATGAATCATCCTAACCATCAAGGATTCACATATGGCTGAAACAAATCAACTGACAAGATTGGGTGATTGTTAGAGGTTGATCCAAGAACATGCTTGGGGATAGAGAGAAATGCAAAAGATTAGATATAGAAAAGGATGACTACTTACCTTAAATGAAAATGGAAAAGGAAAAGTAATTTGATCCAATACTACTCGTAACAACCTTTATATTAGGATTTTTTGGATTTTGTATTAATATCTTATAAATAGTAATCATTTATGTGATAACAGATATGATATTGCATATAAAATTGAAGCAAGTAGGCTTTAATCTAAGAATTCCACTAAAGAATATTAGGATGGAAATATGAACTATAACTAATATATCCCAAAACCCAACTTAAGTATTCATACAAAATGTAAATTGTTATACAAGCAAAGAGACTAAACTTCATTGGAATATAAAGATTGATCATTAACACAAAATCATTCATAATCTTGCCAAGCATGAACTAATTAGAGGCGTTCAAAAGCTTCACTTTGACAAAGACGAAGATACAAACCTTGTACACAATGGTTTAACTATGATTTATAAGGTTTTATAACCCAAAGGAGTCTATGTGGATATATAACCTCTTCATATTCTACACCCTATCTATTGGTCATCAAGAAGCGTCCTCGTACTCACTATGTGGAGTGACATGTTGCAAATAATGGACCCTAGATCCCTAAATTGTGACCTTAGGTTATAGTTTAAATCTTGGATTTATACGTGATGAATTATAATACTTTATATGATTCTTCTACTTTTATGATATCCAACATATGATTATGATGAAAACATATTTGATTAACCAAATGAATGTATTAGTATGTTATCATTTTAGATGGAATATACTTTGAAGTTTATACAAGTTGAATTATTGCATCAAAGTTATATCATGGTTTCACTTAGTCAAATATAAATCAAGTTTTGTGGTATATGATTGTATTATTATTGTATGATGCAATCCAAATGATTTGACATAGTAAACAACTTTATGACACATAATTTCTCTAGATTATATTCATTTTTCATGACATATCATGACGGTTAAATGTTCATGTATATAAGGTTATATGAGTATTTTAACTTTTAGGTACATCCATATGTCATTAAAGTTTATATAGGTTTTTCGACAATGCAGTGGTAAACTGATTTGTTTTAGGAATTTTGGAAGTCATGTTATGTTTCAATGACATTTACATAATTATGTATATGATCATACTTGAAGAATTATATTTAATGTTCAAAGTGGCATATTCTCATCTCACTTATGTTGAAGGATAAAGCACATCAAGGTAAAACTCTAACTAAATTATGATGTACTTTGGATGAACAAGTTATAGGTTATGGAACTCTTAAGCTAGACCAAAGTTTCTATATTTTACTATATAAGGTATTCAATTACCTAATCAAAAGGATCAGATTTTTAAATTGGACATACATTTTATTTAGTTTTTTGTGGTTGATATTCCATGTGTCAGACATAGATTTTAAGTAGAGCTAAAAAGAGATTGCATCATCTTATAGCTTCAATATTGAATCTGAAGATAGATGCCAATAGTTTTGGATGTATCACTCCATTTAGGGATCATACATATCCCAATTTTTTTGCAACCTTTCCCATCAAATTGGTGTTTTAAATTTTATAAATACGGGACAAGTGGAGGAAGGGTAGGAGGATCGGGACTCCAGTGCTATATTTCATTCAACATATGAATGCATAAACCGAAGGGGTGGCCATGAATTTGCTTGGGAAGAAGAAGGCCATCTAGACACATCCTCTTATTTGTAGGACCAAGGGAAATGCCTTGTGTATGTCAATATGTGGGATCTCCCCAAGAAGGAACCATGGTGGCTACATTGGTTGACTTTGAATGCCTCCCTAAGAGATTTGTTTTATTCCCAATGTTATGACCAACTATTGAAGTCCATTCGGGATTTACAAAAAATATGTGTGGGTGATTTAAATGAGTTAGAAAATCTCAGAAGAACCACGTGACACTTTTGATATACATAGTCTAAGAATAAAATTAAAGAAACATCTTTCCCTTTTTCCATTATCATGGTGACACTATAGTAGTGCCCATTCCTCAAATCATGATGAAGGTGCAGAGATGTTTTTGAATGGAAAAAATTATGTGAGAAAGAACAACAAATTGGTTGGAGGACCTTATGTGGATCATGAAGGCCAAATGATCTATGGATACCATGGAAAAGGTAGAACAAAATTGCCTATATAGTTTCTCAAGATAACGTGAGTAGGGCTCACTCAATATATGGGAGAAAGAGGGGGCATATGTTGGGGTCATTTGCATTTGGGTAACCACTCCCTTATGTCATGTTTGATTTTCAAGATTAGTGATAGGATGTGATTCTAATGCAACTTGTAGATTTAGTACCGTATTTGTTTGATATAAATCATAATAAGATTGGATTAAAACTACATGAGTCCCAAATCATTAGGAGTTTCAATTTCTAGATGACCCTAGATAGTTATGTAGTATAATATATCTCATGCACCTTGACTCCCTCCCTGATGCCTAACCCTTGTTCCTCTCTAGTTCCTCTCCCTATGTATATGATGCCATCAAACATATGCCTTGGCATCATTGACTCTTCTTCATCACAGATGTTGGTTTTCTTCTCATAGTTGTCCATATTCTATTCATGTTTAGTTCTTAAATCTCTACTAATATACATTCATCTCCTAAATGTTCATCCACATTCTTATCCTTTTCCAGAATCATTGTCTTTCTTGGTCAACTCATCTATACTCTTCTTTTACTAGGATCTATGTTGTATTTTTCAACTCCATCTCCACACTCTTCTATCTTCCCTAGATTACATTAATTCTCTTTATCAACACAAACTAAGCAACATGATTTAGAAAAAAATATATCAAATGTTGTTTCTCCCTTTTCCAAATACAGTTCTTATTCTATCAATTTCATATCTAAAATCTACTCTTATTTTCAATTTCTTTTCTTTCTTCCACTTCCATCTCCATGTTATTTCCCCCTAGCCAAGTTTTGTTGTTTTTACCATTTCATGTTGTGCTAACTTCTCCAACATATGAAGTCTCAAACCAACCCTCTACTTCCTTTTGTTTTCTCCACCTACATACATTCCTTAAAGTTTTGATGTAACTAACTATTCATTTGCAAGAGAGTAGCCTACCCATATTCTCATCATCTTCAAATTTAGTAAAGATTTATCTATAGTCACAACGCCTGGAGTAGTATTTTCTATGTTGTAGCATCCAGATTTTTCCTTTTCTTTTTCACAATGTGAGTACATCCATCTGTGGAAAAAAATGTTGCATTCTGTTATTTCAAAATTATTTTTTCTGATAATATATCATTCAAAATGACTAAAAAATGTAACACAAAATGCATTTGAATGTCAAAAATCTACTTTGTTGTAAATACTACCCTTTGTTTCATCCAAACATAGTGTAGGAAACCAAAAATCCCATCATGTACCTATACCATTGTAATCTTGTTCCATCCCATGAAAATCCAATCCTACAAATCTAGCATGGCCTCCTAGAATCTACAAAGGTAGAGAGGAGAAGAAGGAAGAAGAGTGAAGTGGGGAATCATATTGTGGACTTCTAGATAAAACTCTGGATGACATAGATTTGGATAAGAAGGAGATATTTGTTTCATTTGATTATGATGTGTAAGTTTACATGGAATGTATAAGCTACATGTTTAATCATGTTATATTTTTTTTGTACCACTGGACTAGAATTTTAAGGCATTATGTATAGTGGTATTCATGAAAAATGTAATGAATGCATTATATGAGGAATAATTGTGACATTTAGTAAATAGTAATCAAGAAATCTAATACTATACCATAAAAACTCTAATATGATGCACATAAATCCAATTCTACTTATTGTTATGATGCAAGATTTTGTGATACTATATTTGACGACTTAATTGTATCTATAATCCCTTTTTACCATATATATAGCAGTGACAGTCCACAAATTCT
The DNA here is from genome assembly GCA_963693085.1 of Alisma plantago-aquatica. Classification (NCBI taxonomy): domain Eukaryota; kingdom Viridiplantae; phylum Streptophyta; class Magnoliopsida; order Alismatales; family Alismataceae; genus Alisma; species Alisma plantago-aquatica. Next base: position 305,401,998 of record OY856409.1, read on the forward strand.
AATATCATCATGATAAGATCATATACAGATCAGAAACATGATTGCAAGAATATTAATGTTAATAATGACCCTTAGGATGAGTAAATCATCAAGTTATGTTCTATAAATTGTATTTTAGTGGTGTGACTTTTATTTGAAGTATTATGAGATTTCTATGGTGATAATGGAATTTTCAACCCAAGAGAGTGCAATGACTCATAAGAGATTATAGAGCACAAATATGATTCAATGTATTCCACATCACTATATGTATTAGTGTATTTCTCAACACAAGTTAGGTTTTTTTAATATAAAGGTAAGTGGGTAATGTCCACTGAGTTGCTTTCATAATTTTAGATTATTTGTCTAAATAACAGATATAAAATTTCACATTCATCTATTTGTAGTAGTAAACTTTACATTCCTCAATTTGTAGAGGTAAAAGTTTGTTTAGATATCCACTAATGTAACTCTATGAGTCTTTACTTTCATATAATATTGTTTCATGTGATCAACATATAAGATACATAATACATAATATTAGGTTTTACTTCATCAATACAATTTGAAGGCCCATGTTATATAACACATGCAAGACATAAGATAAACCACAACACAACATAATACTTAATATTAATTCCTCATTGTAACATGATTCTTTTGGAACATAGAAGGTACTTTATTCAAATATGGCACATTATCCCATAGAAGATTCTTCGTTGTTAGCAGAAGACACTTACATGTCAATAGAAGACATTTTTTTCAATAGAAGGCTTCACATGCCAATCATAAGGCATTTCATGCCAATAAAAGGTGTTTATGAATTATTGTAATCTAGACACAAAGAGATAAAGTATATAAACTAAAAATTAATAGGTTAGGTTTACAACTTTAATATGTAGTTTTCATTTCCCTTTTAGTATATTCATGCATTATTTATTAAAATTAAATGTCACTTATCTTGAGCCTAGGTTTATATTGGTGCATACCTAGGGGATGCAAAATTTGTAAGAAGTAAGCTTCAAGAAAAGTTTACAATACATATAGTGCATATATTGATGATTTTTTTAGTATGGTTAAACTTACATGATCCAAGTGATTAATTTATAGCTTCAGATTTATGTAATCATGTACTAACATTTTTTCGTAAATGTTGTAGTATTGTTTTTTTCTAAAAAACAATGAGAATTTATTTTATATACTAGTTAATTATTATTTAATACTTATTATTTTTTTATGAATATCATGTATACAACCACCCTATGTGGAAACAGATGTGAATTTTTGTTTATCCTCCCACTAATATGTTTTAGAAATTGTAGTGTTCCATTATTGTATTAGATAAAATACTTAAACATGCTCTAACAATTCACATATTCTTAGTTAGGAGAACCCATAAGAAGATTTGCGAGACTAGCAAATGATGAGTTAGAGAGAAATTAAGTAGTTGTTGTTATTAATGAAATGAGTGAAATATAGTGTACATAGAGATAGAGATATATTCAATTGTAAAAGGTTGAGTTATGCATCGTGTAAGGAACCTATATTCTTTAATATTTATGTGTTAGCTTCGAATTTTATTAAAGAACAACCACTTTATTTTTTATTGTTTGTGGACCAAAACATAGGTCAAATAGGAATTACAGAGGGAATGTAAGAGCACCAAAATAATTATGAGTTTTTTTTATCTCATCCATTCAAGTGAATCTCAAATGGGGTGTGCATTAGTACAACATTTATATAAGTATGATAACTTAGGTTGTATTCAGAATATTTATATATTTAATATGTATCACAAGATGTTTCAACAAGTTGATACTAAGATCCTAATATAGATAGTAACATAAACCTAATGACAGTGGAAGAGAGTAATAATGTAAGCCTATGCCAGTACTAGACACACTAGTAGTGACAATTCTTGATAAACTTGTTACCAACTCATGATTAGAGATGGACATGTGTAAGACAATTAATGTTTCCAAGAAGCTTGTGTAGTCATATCTTGTAGGACTACATCAAGAAAGTTATGATTCTTATAGATATTGAGGATTTAAAAGTAGACTTGTGATTCATGTCATAAGAAGAATAAGACGATGATTTGAGGGTTAAATTTATTTCTCATAATCAAGCAAATAATTTATATTTAAGGATATTATTATAATATAAAGGTACTTTCATATAAAGGTCATCTTTAACCTATGATAATGGGTTATATGATAATAGGAGAAGGAGATAAGTATGCCTAGAGCATAATAATTTCAAAATTTTAATTGGGATTTTAGAGGTAACTAAAAGGGAAAACTTACCTACTTTTTAGAAGTTAGGAGGAAATATTATTCATCTCGCCCTCCTCGTGGGAGTAAACTAGGTTCTAAGTTACATCCACTAATTGAGTTGTTCGAATGAAACATAGTAGTATTACTACCATTACATGCATCATTAACAAAAATACTACTAACCTCACTAGGGTTTCTGGCATACATATAGTCGCACCATGGATATTTAAGGTGAAAATTAGCTAAGGTCTCTACCGCCTTATGAAACTCTCAAGGGATGAATTGCAGTGTCTTGCAATTAACCATGGACCTTTGGATCATCACTATCCATTGAGCATATTTTAGGTGGTTTAGATAGCTTCTATCAATCATGTTCACTACAACAAGGAAATCTGACTCGGTAAAAAACTTGTAATAGTTCATGTGATCTGCAACAACCATGGCCAATCAAAGGACAATTAGCTCTATCATGGTCAGATTAGATGTATCTATCATACCCTAGATACCTACAAGACACCACCCATCATAGTCTCTATCTATTTCCATGATAGAGGCAATCCCCTTTCTTGTGGTCGCATCAATATTGATTTTGATCACATCCTTGGCTGATTTAGTCCATTAAGACTCCTCACTGGATGTCTTGGCCTCTCTACACCATGCTTTGATGTTAGTTGCGACCTCCTTTGAGATATACAACGTTTGGTGGTCAACTGAAGTAGTTTGATTCTCAAGGACGTGCTTTCTCTAGCACTTCCAAATATGCCAACAACCAACCATAAGTTGAATGGTTTTCTAGTCACCTTAGCTATGAGTGTACTTCAACCAAGCAATACTAATTGTTGGTGTAAAGAACCTTTGATGCTCAACATTGGGATTAATCTCTCCCAAACCTTCCAGACATGGACGTAGTCCCTTTGCGTGCCCATGGTAATATCTTTCGCTTGATTGTAGTGGATGGTGGTGCTGTCAGTAGTCATATACCTCTGGTATCTGTTGTGGTTTGTAAGGATGGCATTGTGGAGTGTTGTCTACATGAACAAGTAGATTCTAGTAGACAACATTGTGCCCAAAATTATAGCCCATACCTCATCAATGCCTAAGTCCTTGCTTGCTCTTAGACCCTTATAGGTAGAGTTGGTGCTATAGTTCCCATCCTTTGACATGTCCCAAACATGAATATATAGAAGGTCATTATTAAAAGGGTGATCAACCTTCAAAATACCATTTATGACAATGCCCAAGAACCATGATTCTAGGAAGCCTTTATCTCATTCCCCATTGAGGTTGATGAGGCAGTTCACTCTCAAGTCACTCAGGGACTCCAAGAATGGTTTGTAGTGACCTCCTTAAGCTTGTACCACCATTCCACCCATATATCCTCCTACACATTTATAGAACTACCACTTAGAGGGATCATTCTGAAGTGGTTCATGATGAATTGCTTCTTTGTAATGGATGCTCTAGCCAATATGGAAACTTGTAGGTACTTTCCCTCCTAAAATCTATGAAATTTTCTGGCAAGTCCACAACATCATGCTGACTCCCTAGGGCAACTTATATCCCATGCATTCTTCAATGTCAGTGCCATGTTCCACTTCTACACTGATTTCAGACCCAGTACCCCATGTTCTTCATTGCATGTAACCTTGTTCCATGCAATGAGGGATAAGGAATGTGCTTTGCAGTTCCCCCGCCCGCATATAAATTGCATGATGGCACCATCAACCTTATTACATAGTGTTAAGGGGAGGATCAACATCTTCATGGCATATGTTGGGATAGAATTCAACATAGCTTCAGCTAGGCAAACTCCTCCTGCAAATGACAGGGTCCTTACTACCCATGAGTTGATTCTCAAGTTCACCCTCTACAAGACATATAAGTAGGTAAGCGTCTCACCCCTATTATGGGTGATGGGAACGCCCAGATAGCGGCTAAGGTTCTCTATCTCTTGGAAGCCACGAATGTGGTTGATCCTTCTTATAGTCCTCCCAGAGGACTAACCATGCATAGAAGATCCTAGTATTGGCTGCAGATCTGGCCTCCTAAAACCTCCTTGAACTCATTGAAACAATTGAGTATGATGTCCATCTATGCCTGTTGGCATGTGTGAACAAGATGAGATCATTTGTGAAGGACACACAATCAATGTTAGGTCTTGTGCTAGTGAGTTTGACGCGTTTCCACTTCTTCTCCTTAACCCTGGCACTGATCAACTCATTGAACCACTCGATACACAACACAAACATGTATGGTGAAAGTGTGTCACCCAAACTCAGACCACATGATGCCTTAAAAGAAATAGTGTTATGCCCATTTCAAATAATAGAAGTGGAGCTGTTGGAGATAGACTGCATGATAAACTCTAATATTATATGGAGGTATCCCTTTACTAAGAGTATTGGAAACAAAATCCCATTTCATATAGTCATAAGATTTTTAGAGGTCTACTTTTATGACCCATGGCCTTATCTCTATGCTTCCTCTTCATTGTATGGATGATTTCCAAAATGAGGATGATGTTGTCTGTGATGTGACACCCTAGAACAAATCTTTTTTGTGTATTAGAGATCTAATTTTCTAGGAATAGTTTGAGCCTCTCTAGAACCACTTTAGAGCAGAGTTTTAGGAACACATTATTGAGGGAAATAGGACACAACTAATCAAACCTCTTCATACTTGGGACCGTCAATATCAGCATAATTGTGGAATCAAAAACTTTATCTAGAAATAGTTGTCCTTCAAGAGAATGTTTGATGAAATTCACAACTAATATCCCCACAGTACTCCTATTTATTTTTAATAAAGAGTTTGTTACCCCATGAGATCTGGTGGCCTTATATAGATTTTAATCCTTCAAAATCCTCAGTACTTCCTCATAAGAGAGGGGATCCCCAATTGTATAAAGGTGTTCAGGGAAATTTCTCCAAAATGAACAGGGAAATTGTCCGAAGTAGTAACTAGCCCTATGTTGCAATCCAACATAGTGGAGGCAAGGAGATCCTTAAAGTTGTCAGTCATCATGTACCTTAGCTCACATTCATTAGATATCCAATTCCCCTCATTGTTCATGAAGGTTATGATGGCATTGTATCGCATTATCTAGTTGATGTATGTGTGGTAAAACTTAAGAGTTGGAGTCCCCATTCTTGAGCCAGTTGATGTGTGTTTTTTATTTCATGTCTTCCTCTTCTCTTTTAAGAATAATTTCAATTTCTCCTATAGATTCAAGAACAAGCTACCCATAATGGGATCATCGTGTTACACCAGTTTAGTTTGTATTTAGGTGATATTGTGCACGATTCTATCTTTATGGTAGAACTAGTTCTTCGCCTACTCCCTATTCCAACACATGATTCTTTCTTTGGAAGAATCCATTGCCTTGGGGAATTACTTATTAGCGGTCCATGCTTCCTTGATGAGTGTGACATCCCCAAATTTTCTAAAACTTAATCTGATGTGTGACATCCAAATTGAAACCCTCACCTCAGCGAGAATCCCAATTTAAACATCACACATTAGACTAAGAAAGAGAAAATCAAGGGTGTCAGAAGGAAACAATCAGTAGTACATGCACATGAACAATAATAAAACCATACCACATATGTTCACCATTCAACATATAATTACAACATGAATTGTTACAACATTTGATATTATATATTGAAAAACAAACTCTACATTTACATGTACTACCTCTAAAGAACATGATCTTAAGACAACATGTCCACCTATACATCAGCTCGCCACACAACTCTCAACTATTCTGGATCTTCAAAAGCATAACCACAAACTAAAAAAAAGATTACATGTTGTACACGTCAGCACAATATTCATGAATATTGTACTGAGTACGCCTAGGTGTCTTTTATATACCTCTCATCATATCTTGGCAATAAGATAAAACTAATAGTTGGCAGTTATAAAGAAATATAAGAAAATCATATACTTGCACAAAGATGTTCATCAACAAAAGACAACACATATTTTAAGTATATTTCCATTATATCATCCATGCATTGACCATCGAAGGTTGAATGCATTAAGACCATATGATCGACTACCAAAGAGTTGGATCATTTCATAATGTGATCAAGCTACCAAAGAGTTGGATCACTTTAAAGTACTTGACTACCAAAGAGTTGAAGTACTTTATTATCAACACTTGACTACCAAAGAGTTGAAGTGCTTAGATATAATGGAACATATATATTATGTTTCATGTGTTCATATCAATAAGTATGGAAAATCATGCAAAATAACATACATGAACAATTATTTCATCCAATATCATATGCCAAGTATTTTACTACAAAAATAACACAAGCATATTGTATAATAAGCCAAGTAAGAGGTAATGGCGTACCTTACAAAGCGATATTCCTAATCATCACATTTCTCATGTCAACTCTAACCTCTTGGTCAAACCCTAGTTAAGACAATATCATATGTACCATCATTAGGTTCTCATCATCTTACATCTCATCTTAACCCTAATCATGTTCAAATTAGGGTTTCATTTAGTTGATTGGAATATTCTCATTGTTAATTGTATTCTTGACTTAGGATTATCATACTGATATCATTTTCTAGATTATAGTTCATTATCTGAATATACTCATGTGTCACATTATTATGTGAACATATTTAACATTATGCCACTTTCATTAACCATATTAGGTTTACATCTCATGTATTAAGAGTGCTCTTCATATAATATCAATTTCGTGCATCATCATGATCTCATAATTAAAGCTGAGGTTCCATATACTGATATGAGCTTACTCTACAAATTTCATCATTTATTGACCATGTATGCATTTAATACATTTTATTTAAGGTTATTAGACCTAATTAGCCATATGAAGTAAATTACATGCTTTCGTACATCAACATCTTGATTATAGACATCATATGGGTTAAAAACATTATAATGCAGTTACTAACATTTTCCCATAATTTATATCATCATTTGATATTTGTTATCCATGATTTATGCATTACATATCTTACATGATATCATATATATATAGTTACTCAAAATCATGATATTATACTTCCATCTTGTTCTACACATTTTTTTGAACATTTTGATGTATTGTTTGTATTTTTATGACAACAGAGCTAATTACTAGGAATTATATAAGAACTCAACATTTTAGGGATTTTACCTTTTTTGAGCCAATCCGGAGGTGACACGTAGCCTTGAGGAGGGCACACCACCTTGGTTGATACTACAGGCCGGTTCTCTCTGGTTTGGCTTCTGGACGGCTGGTTCACTAGGTCTCTTGGTCTAAGTCGGGTTCAACATGGTTCAGGTTTCCTTTCCCCTTCCTTTTTCTTTCTCGCGATTTGCGATCCAGAGCCGCAGGGCACCGCTGCCAGGAAGGACGCCAATGAGCGATTGGTCATCCTCTAGTGCTCCTCCCAAAATCCTTGGACTTCCTTGAGCTTCGACATCTCCTCCTCTACGCTGCCAACCTCTTAGCGTATCTGGTGGAGACTCCTCCTTCCTCCGCCAGGTGCTCACAGGCACCAACTGTTGGTGCGGCGGAGCAAAAGAGGCATTAGGCCTTTCCTCATCTACTCTTCTTTTGGAACCTTCCTTTGGCTCAGCCTGGTCTTCCTCAACTCCACGGAGGCTTCAACACCCAGAAGGGAACACCAAAACATCCCTTTCGAAGTCAAACTGCATCTCCAGCAAACTGGATCTCGACAACAAACAAAACACCACTAAGGCCACAGGGAACACTACGATTCTTCTCCCCTAGCATTGAGCTTCATTTTTCGTTCTCTCATCTTCCTCTACTCTCCTCGCTATCTCTGTTTCCTTTCTTCGGTTCTAACTTGCTCACTGAGATAGAGAGACACTGCAAATAGGGAGCTCATTCTCTCTGTCTACTAAGCTAGAACTTATGGCTAGAGGGTCGGTGGGTTCCTTCCGACGAGACGAGCACAACTGTTCGATCAATCTCGCACATAGTGTGTCGTTCCTCACTGTGCGATCATGGGTTGGTCGTGGTTGCAAGCATCTCCACTACCTTGCTCTAAACTTAATCTGATGTGTGACATCCAAATTGGAACCCTCACCTCAGTGAGAATCCTAATTTAAACATCACACATTAGGCTAAGAAAGAGAAAATTAAGGGAGTTAGAAGGAAACAATCAGTAGCACATGAACATGAACAATAATAAAACCATACCACATATGTTCACTATTCAACATATAATTACAACATGAATTGTTACAACATTTGATATTACATATTGACAGCAAACTCTACATATATATGTACTACCTCTAAACAACATGATCTTAAGACAACATGTCCACCTGTAAATCAACTCACCACACAAATCTCAACTATCCTGGATCTTCAAGAGCATAACCACAACCTAAACAAAAGATTACATGTGGTACACATCAACACAATATTCAAGAATATTGTACTGAGTACGCCTACGTGTATTTTATATACCTCTCATCATATCTTGGCAATAAGATAAACCTAATACTTGGAAGTTATAAAGAAATATAAGAAAATCATATACTTGCACAAAGATGTTCATCAACAACAGAGAACACATATTTTAAGCATATTTCCATTATAGCATCCATTCATTGACCGCCGAAGGTTGAATACATTAAGGCCTTAAGATCGACTACCAAAGAGTTGGATCATTTCATGATGTGATCAGACTACCAAAGAGTTGGATCACTTTTAAGTACATGACTACCAAAGTGTTGAAATACTTTATTATCAGCACTTGACTACCAAAGAGTTGAAGTGCTTAGATATAATGGAACAAATATATTATGTTTCATGTGTTCATATCAATAAGTATGGAAAATCATGCAACATATCATACAAGAACAATCATTTCATCCAATATCATATGCCAAGTATTTTACTATACATATAACACAAGCATATTGTATAATAAGCCTAGTAAGAGGTACTGGTGTACCTTCCAAAGACATATTCATAATCATCACATTTCTCATGTGAACTCTAACATCTTGGTCAAACCCTGGTTAACACAAGATCATATGTACCATCATTAGGTTCTCATCATCTTACATCTCATCTTAACCCTAATCGTGTTCAAATTAGAGTCTCACTTAGTTCATTGGAATATTCTCATTGTTAATTGTATTCTTGACTTAGGATTATCATATTGATGTCATTTTCTAGATTATAATTCATTATCTAAATATACTCATGTGTCACAATATTATGTGAACATATTTAACATTATGTCACTTTCATTAACCATATTAGGTTTACATCTCATGTATTAAGAGTGCTCTTCATATAACATGAATTTCATGCATCATCATGATCTCATAATTAAAACTGAGGTTCCATATACTGATATGAGCTTACTCTATAAATTTCATCATTTATTGACCATGTATGCATTTAGTACATTTAATTTAGGGTTATTAGACCTAATTAGCCATATGAAGTAAATTATATGCTTTCGTACATCAACATCATGATTACAGACAACATATGGGTTCAAAACATTATTATGGAGTTACTGACATTTTCCCATAGTTTTATATCATCATTTGATATTTATTATCCATGAACTAAGCATTACATATCTTACATGATATCATATATATATATATATATATATATATAGTTACTCAAAATCTTGATATTATACTTCCATCTTATTCTACACATTTTTTTGAACATTTTGATGTATTGTTTGTATTTTTCTGACAACAGAGCTAATTACTAGGAATTATATAAGAACTCAACATTTTAGGGATTTTACCTTTTTTGAGCCAATCTGGAGGTGACACGTGGCCCTGAGGAGGGCACACCTCCTTGGTTGCTGTTGCAGGCCGGTTCTCTCTGGTTTGGCTTCTGGATGGGTGGTTCACTAGGTCTCTTGGTCTAAGCCAGGTTTAGCCTAGTTTAGGTTTCCTTTCCCCTTCCTTTCTCTTTCTCGCGATTTACGATCCAGAGCCACAGGGCGGCGCCACCAGGAAGGATGCCGACGAGCGATTGGTCATCCTCTAGTGCTCCTCCTGAAATCCATGGACTTCCTTGAGCTTCAACATCTCCCCCTCTACGCCGCCAACCTCTTAGCATATCTGGTGGAGACTCAACCTTCCTCCACCCGGTGCTCGCCGGTACCAGCTGCTGGTGCGGTAGAGCAGAAGAGGCATTAAGCCTTACCTCATCCTCTCTTCTTTTGGAACCTTCCTTTCCCTCCTCCTGGTCTTCCTCAACTCCACTGAGGCTTCAACACCGAGAAGGGAACACCAAAACATCCCTTCCGAACTCAAACTTCATCTCCATCAAATTGGAGCTCGACAGCAATCACAACACCTCTAAGGCCACAGGGAACACTGCGATTCTTCTCCCATAGCGCTGAGCATCGTTTTCCCTTCTCTCATATTCCTCTACTCTCCTCTCTATCTCTATTTCCTTTCTTCGGTTCTAACCCGCTCGCTGAGTTAGAGACGCATTGTAAACAGGGAGCTCGTTCTCTCTGTCTACTAAGCTAGAACTTATGGCTAGAGGGTCAGTGGGTTCCTTTCGATGAGACGAGCACAATTGTTCGGTCAATCTCGCACATAGTCTATCATTCCTCAGTGTGCGATCATGGGTTGGTTGTGGTTGCAAGCATCTCCACTACCTTGCTCTAAACTTAATCTGATGTCTGACATCCAAATTGAAACCCTCACCTCAGTGAGAATCCCAATTTAAACATCACACATTAGGCTAAGAAAGAGAAAATAAAGGGAGTCTGAAGGAAACAATCAGTAGTACAAGCACATGACCAATAATAAAACCATACCACATATGTTCACCATTCAACATATAATTACAAAATTAATTGTTACAACATTTGACATTACATATTGAACAACAAACTCTACATATACATGTACTACCTCTAAATAACAGGATCTTCAGAGAACAAGTCCACATGTACATCAGCTCGCCACACAACTCTCAACTATCCTGGATCTTCAAGAGCATAACCACAACCTAAACAAAAGATTATATGTGGTAGACGTTAGCACAATATTCAAGAATATTGTACTGAGTACGCCTACGTGTCTTTTATATACCTCTCATCATATCTTGGCAATAAGATAAAACTAATACTTGGCAGTTATAAAGAAATATAAGAAAATCATATACTTGCACAAAGATGTTCATCAACAAAAGAGAACACATATTTTAAGCATATTTCCATTATATCATCCATGCATTAACCGCCGAAGGTTGAATGCATTAAGGCCTTATGATCGACTACCAAAGAGTTGGAACATTTAATAATGTGATCAGACTACCAAAGAGTTGGATTACTTTCAAGTACTTGACTACCAAAGAGTTGAAGTACTTTATTATCAGCACGTGACTACCAAAGAGTTGAATTGCTTAGATACAATGGAATAGATATATTATGTTTCATGTGTTCATATCAATAAGTATGGGAAATCATGCAACATATCATACAAGAACAATCATTTCATCCAATATCATATGCCAAGTATTTTACTACACATAACACAAGCATATTGTATAATAAGCCAAGTAAGAGGTAATGGCGTACCTTCCAAAGAGATATTCCTAATTATCACATTTCTCATATCAACTATAACCTCTTGGTCAAACCCTGGTTAAGACAAGATCATATGTACCATCATTAGGTTCTCATCATCTTACATCTCATCTTAAACCTAATCGTGTTCAAATTAGGGTTTCACTTAGTTCATTGGAATATTCTCATTGTTAATTGTATTCTTGACTTAGAATTATCATACCAATGTCATTTTCTAGATTATAGTTCATTATCTGAATATACTCATGTGTCACATTATTATGAGAACATATTTAACATTATGTCACTTTCATTAACCATATCAGGTTTACATCTCATGTATTAAGAGTGCTTGTTACAACCCCAATTTTTGGATTTATTTGGTGAGAAATGTAATTTCTCATATTAAGGAAATTTGAACAAATAATGATATGGTTTGTTTAAAAAAAATGAATTTTGTTTACAATAGCCTTGATGTTTGCGTTGTGGGCTTTATTGGCTATTGGGCCCAAATAATAAGAAAATTCAATTACTGAATGAATAGTTGAGTTTTTGAGAAAAGAAAGAGGTAGAAACCTCTAGAAGGCAAAGAGATGTAATCCAAGGATGGATTTTGTGCCTCTTGGGTTCCTTGGGTTCCAACGAGTCCAAAGTTGCAAAAAGAAAGCAATAAGAAAAGAAAAGATTAATTGAGTATTTCTTTAGTAAGAAAGAAATCTAAAATAATGTTAAAATGTTGGAAATAAGTAGAAAAAGGTATAAGTGGGTTATCCTTGGTGGAATTTCGTATTCCAAGGATTCATAATGATAAAAGGAATACCAATGAGGAAAATAAAAGAAAAATAAAGAGAAATCCTCAAAAAGAGATATTTTAATAATAAATATACATGATAATGAGAAATAATGTATTTAGATGCATCTAGAAGGATAATGAATATCCAATAAAAATGATTTCAAATTATTAGAATTCCTTGGGGTCCAAGGAGCCCAATGAATAAAAGAGAAAAGAGAAAATACCCATAACAGAAAATAAGAAGATAATGTGAGTATACAATTAATGTATTATGTGGTATTGCTAAAAAGAAGGTAATTTCTATTTAAGGAAAATAGGATTTCGTGCCTAAGCATTGAAAAGCAAGAAACAAAGTGAATAAGTGCGATAATTTTTGAAATCGTAATATCAAAAGAAAAGGGAATATGAGAGAAAGAGAGAGAACTAGCTTATTGATGAAGAAATCCCTTTCCTATAAGGAGAAGCCTTGATTGCCTTGTGGGCAAGCAATCTGGGGCGTGGATACTACCCTATATATATAGGTACAACTCTGGTCGATGTCCATGGAGACAACTGGCTGTCTTGGGGACAACTGGCGACTGTGGTGGATCTTGATGAAGGCACGACACAACCCCAGAGGCCTGGGGTAGCCAACTACCTTTCCCTTGTTTCCATATTCGCTCAAAACGGCCAGCAGACCTGCAGGTGTCACTGTGGTGGGCACAACAGCCGGGCCCAACTTCAGCCACCTCGGCCGCGGATAGGGACCTCTTCAAGTACGGAGGAGGGTGGCGAAGTCCATGGGATCGTCGCTGGTGTGCTAGGGGTGCAGGAGAGGTGAGGAAGAAACCTCACAAGCCTCTATAGTTGGCCGCAACGCTAGGTCACGAAAGGTAGAAGAAGATGTGGGCTTTGGATGGTTCTGCACTCCGGGGTGTGAAGAAAACAACAGCTGACGTGGGGGTACAACAGTAATTTTGGTTATGTTTTCAACAAAGCCGAGCAACGTTGCCTGGAGGAAGCAACGTGGCGGCTTCTGATTGGTCAGAGTAAGTGAAATCTTACAAAATTCATAATTAATTAGTGCTAGCTCGGATTTAGATAAGTTATATATGAATTTTGATCAGGAGAACTCAAGGAATGCAATAAAAATATAATTGAAGCTTAATTATTATTGAAATTCAAAAAGTGTGTAAAGATGTTATCTTTAATGTTTTAATTAATGCAAAACCCAAATCTTTGATGATTAATGATTTAGGAAGGGTTAAATAAAATTAACATTAACCTATTAATTACAAAAAGGTACTTTAAGATCGAAAAGGAAGAACTTTGCATGTAATTAGTTTAATTTAGAGATTATGTGCATTAATATGCTTGAAATTTGAAAAGTACAAACAGTTATTATCTTTAATGATGTAATTAATGAAAAACCCTTATATTTGATGATAGATGGATTTAATGATGTTATTTGGATAATTCAAGCCAATATTAACCTATTGTTAATAAAAGTGAAAATAGGATCTAAAAAGATGATCTTTTTATATAATTGGCCTAATTTAGGGTTTTGTGCATGAATATGCATTAATGAGCTTGTAAACACTAATTTAGGTGAATATGTCTTTTAATTGTTTTAATTGTTAAAATCCATGAATAAATAGGGATATGATGATCCTAAGTCAATTTGGGTATAAAAGACTATTAAAATGGATAATTTGAGCAATTAGGGTTTATATGAGTAGAAAAGAGTATTTTAGGGTTTGTTGACCTAAACGGGATAAAGTTTGAGAAATTGATCTAAGAAACCCTAATGAAGATTAATGAAACCTTAATTCAGATTAGAAACCCTAGAAAGCAAATCCAAGTCAATAAAGTAGATTCTTGATATAGTGTGAAATAAATAGAGTACATATTCTTTTCTGAATTATGTTGAATTGCTTGGTTGGATTTCTTTCATGGTTGGAATTGCTTAATGCTTGTGAAATCATGAAATCAGGTATGTGGTTACGCTTATGAATATCTCAAATTAGTTTTTCAAGGTTTACCGAAGTTTTCATCGATGTCATGAATTAACTACTGGATGAATTTAATTCATGCAAACTATAATGTGGATATGACTATCACATAAGATATGTGCCTACTAGCTCAGATCTTGGTCCCCTCTGTGGCTTAATAGTTGACCTAGTACATGGCTACCTATGGGGTAGGTCCATCAGGTCATTGGATGACTTAGTACATGGCTACCAATGAGGTAGGTCCATCAATTCACATTGAGTTAGATATTGGGCAACCTTCGGGTAGTGTCATGCCACTCTATTACCCTATGTATTGGCTACCTGTAAGGTAGGACCATGGGGGTAAGAATCTACCTAAAGAGAGTTAGTATGCAAGTGCACTGTAGGGACATCACAGAGTTGGGGGATAGGTACAGATTGAGTAGTATGGCTTAAAATGTAATCTTGGTTGCTAAATGATTAATTGAATGAATATGTTGTTATCATAGTTGCACATTTATTGTTTCCCCCACATACCAGCTTCGGCTGACCGACGTTTTGTTTGTCGGCATTTTAGGTACAAGCCAAAAAGGATAAACAATAAATCATCATAATGTGAAATACATGAAGTAAAATACAAGGAGGATTAGTTAGCGTATAATGCTTACATGGATAGAAATCCAAAATTTTCAAAAGGTATGAAAAATTTTATTACAACTTTTCAGTATAGATTGTTAAAATTTAATAATTGTTCTTGATTAAGTATCGAACCTTTGATCCGGAAGTTATGGGTACGACTTCGACCTCTCAGTCTCCCTTAATTGGGGGTTATCAGGAGGTGGGGTCTTAACAGTGCTCTTCATATAACATGAATTTCGTGCATCATCATGATCTCATAATTAATACTGAGGTTCATATACTGATATGAGCTTACTCTATAAATTTCATCATTTATTGACCTTGTATGCATTTAATACATTTTATTTAGGGTTATTAGCCCTAATTAGCCATATGAAGTAAATTACATGCTTTTGTACATCAACATCATGAGTACAGACATCATATGGGTTAAAAATATTATTATGGAGTTACTAACATTTTCCCATAATTTTATATCATAATTTGATATTTATTATCCATCAACTAAGAATTACATATCTTACATGATATCATATATATAGTTACTCAAAATCCTGATATTATACTTCCATCTTGTTCTACACATTTTTCTGAACATTTTGATGTATTGTTTGTATATTTTGACAATAGAACTAATTACTAGGAATTATATAACAACTCAACATTTTAGGGATTTTACATTTTTCGAGCCAATCCGGAGGTGACACGTGGCCCTGAGGAGGGCACACCTCCTTGGTTGCTGCTGCGGTCCGGTTCTCTCTGGTTTGGCTTCTAGACGGATGGTTCACTAGGTCTCTTGGTCAAAGTCGGGTTCATGTTTCCTTTCTCCTTCCTTTCTCTTTCTCGTGATTTGTGATCCAGAGCCGTAGGGTGCTACCGCCAGGAAGGACGTCGACTAGTGATTGGTCATCCTCCAGTACTCCTCCCGAAATCCATGGACTTCCTTGAGCTTCGACATCTCCCCCTCTACGCTGCCAACTTCTTAGCGTATCTGGTGGAGAGTCCTCATTCCTCCGCCAGGTGCTCGCCAGCACCAGCTGCTGGTGTGGCAAAGCAGAAGAGGCATTAAGCCTTTCCTCATCCTCTCTTCTTTTGGAACCTTCCTTTGGCTCTTCCTGGTCTTCCTCAACTCCACTGAGGCTTCAACACCCAAAAGGGAACTCAAACTTCATCTCCAGCAAACAAGTGCTCGACAACAAACAAAACACCACTAAGGCCACAGGGAACACTGTGATTCTTCTCCCCTAGCACTGAGCTTCATTTTCCCTTCTCTCATCTTCCTCTACTCTCCTCTCTATCTCTTTTTCCTTTCTTCGGTTCTAACCTGCTCACTGAGATAGAGATACACTACAAATAAGGAGCTCATTCTCTCTATCTACTAAGCTAGAACTTATAGCTAGAGGGTCGGTGGGTTCCTTTTGACGAGACGAGCACAACTGTTCGGTCAAACTCGCACATAGTCCATCATTCCTCAGTGTGCGATTTTGGGTTGGTCGTGGTTGCAAGCATCTCCACTACCTTGCTCTAAACTTAATCTGATGTGTGACATCCAAATAGAAACCCTCACCTCAGCGAGAATCCCAATTTAAACATCACACATTAGGCTAAGAAAGAGAAAATCAAGGGAGTTAGAAGGAAACAATCAGTAGTGCATGTACATGAACAATAATAAAACCATACCACATATGTTCACCATTCAACATATAATTACAACATGAATTGTTACAACATTTGATATTACATATTGAACAACAAACTCTACATATACATGTACTATTTCTAAACAACAGGATCTTAAGACAACAGGTCCACCTGTACATCATCTCACCATACAACTCTCAACTATCCTTGATCTTCAAGAGCATAACCACAACCTAAAAAAAAGATTACATGCGGTACTCTTCAGCACAATATTCAAGAATATTGTACTGAGTACGCCAATGCGTCTTTTATATACCTATCATCATATCTTGGCAATAAGATAAAACTAATACTTGGCAGTTATAAAGAAATATAAGAAAACCATATACTTGCACAAAGATGTTCATCAACAAAAGAGAACACATATTTTAAGCATATTTCCATTATATCATCCATGCATTGACCGTTGAATGTTGAATGCATTAAGGCGTTATGATCGACTACCAAAGAGTTGGATCATTTCATAATGTGATCAGACTACCAAAGAGTTGGATCACTTTCAAGTACTTGACTACCAAAGAGTTGAAGTGCTTTGATATAATGGAATAGATATATTATGTTTCATGTGTTCATATCAATAAGTATGGAAAATCATGCAACATATCATACGAGAACAATCATTTCATCTAATATCATATGCCATGTATTTTACTACACATATAACACAAGCATATTGTATAATAAGCCAAGTAAGAGGTAATGGCGTACCTTCCAAAGAGATATTCCTAATCATCACATTTCTCATGTCAAATCTAACCTCTTGGTCAAACCCTGGTTAAGACAAGATCATATGTACCATCATTAGGTTCTCATCATATTACATCTCATCTTAACCCTAATTGTGTTAAAATAAGGGTTTCACTTAGTTCATTGGAATATTCTCAATGTTAATTTCTCCCGTGTCTGCACTAGAAAACCGGGAGAGATTCTCTACCTTTGTTGAGTCAGTCCGAAGGATAGAGAGATCCGTAGTCGAGAAAAGACAAACCCAAAGGAGATATACACAATTACAGGGATCTTCATCTAGAGACTTTAAGAAGCCTAGATTCTCTGCACCTACACCTCCACCACCCAGATCGAGTTCTCAGACTCAGTGGTCCCCAAGTAGAGGTAGAGGACGAGGTTTACCACTACAAGAGACTCGCAGTTCAGTGTCAATGTCAGTTACAGGACCACCCAGACCACAACAACTGGGGAAGAGCTATTACAACTGTGGGAAGGTGGGACATTTGATGAAGGACTACCGATCTAGGCCTGTCAGTGTGACACAGCCTCAGAGGCAGAATCAACAAGGATCACAGAGAATGCAGTCTCAAGGAGCAGCTAGAGGACGTCGGCAAGCGTCTCAGGCTGGATCGTCAGCACCAACTCAACCTCAGGTGACAACAAGGTTCTATGCTATGAACCCACCAGAAGCAGTGGTCAATCCACGGGTTGTGGCAGGTCAGATGGAACTTTTATATTCTGATATGTCTAAATCATGTGTGGTATCTATTTTGATCGAACCGGGTGCTACGCACTCTTTTGTCACTCAAAGAGTGATTCGTAACTGCAATATAACAGTTAGACATAGGGCAGATAGCTTGTTTCTTGAAACTCCGTTGAGAGGATCTGCTGTTTTGCAAGAGGTATGCTCTCCCTGCATCCTCTTCTTTTCTGATCATCGCATTCAAGTAGATTTTATACCACTTGATATGCAAGGATTTGATATAATCCTGGGGATGGATACCTTGGAAAGGTATAGAGTTGTCTTGGATTGTGAATCCAAGCAGGCTGTGTTTGCTGATGAGAGCAACACATGGATCTTTCAAGGAGAGAGAAAGATTCTACCCACCTATCTTGTGTCTGCCATGGTTGCTGATAAGCTGATGAGGCAAGGATGTTATGCATTCTTGGCCCATGTGATAGATACCACCATGAAGAGTCCTAACCCTGCTGAAGTTCCTATAGTCAGGGAATTCAAGGATGTGTTTCCTAAAGAACTTCCAGGTATACCACCGCCTCGGGAAATTGATTTTGAAATCAATTTGATCCCAGATACAAAACCTATAGCCCAGACACCGTATAGGATGGCGCCTGCTGAGATGGCAGAACTCAAGAAACAGCTTCAAGAGTTACTTGAGAAAGGTTTTATCCGACCGAGCACTTCACCCTGGGGTGCTCCAGTTTTGTTTGTTAAAACGAAAGACGGGTCAATGCGGTTGTGCATTGATTACAGACAATTAAATAAAGTAACAATAAAGAATAAGTACCTGTTGCCGAGGATTGATGATCTTTTTGACCAGTTGCGTGGTGCAACAGTCTTCTCAAAAATAGACTTGAGGTCTGGATATCATCAACTACGTATTAAGGATAGTGACATATCCAAGTCTGCCTTTAGGACACGATATGGTCACTATGAGTTCACGGTTATGTCGTTTGGACTAACTAATGCACCGACTGCATTTATGGAACTTATGAATAGAATCTTCCGACCTTTCCTCGATCACTGTGTTGTTGTCTTCATAGATGACATTCTGATCTATAGTAGAGATGCACAACAGCATGAACAACATCTTCGTCAAGCTCTAACCTTGCTAAGAGAACATAAGCTATACGCTAAGTTTAGCAAGTGTGAGTTTTGGTTGCCAGAAGTATCTTTCCTTGGTCATGTGGTATCTGCCTTGGGTATTCATGTTGACCCTAAAAAGATAGAATCTGTTCTACAGTGGGAACAACCGAAAACACCGACGGAGATTCGAAGTTTCTTAGGGTTAGCTGGCTACTACCGAAAGTTCATTAAGAACTTCAGTTCTATAGCCTTACCCTTGACTAGGTTAACCCGGAAGGATATTCCTTTTGTCTGGAGTGATAAGTGCTAGCAATCTTTTCAGTTGCTGAAGGAGAGGTTGACAAGTGCACCTGTGCTTGTGTTACCTGAGCAAGGAAAAGGATACATAATTTTCTGTGATGCCTCCAAGAATGGACTCGGGTGTGTGTTGATGCAGGATAAACAAGTGATTTCTTTTACTTCCCGACAGCTTAAGAAACACAAAGAGAATTATCCGACACACGATCTAGTGTTAGCTGCTGTGGTTCATGCCTTAAAAATCTGGAGACATTATCGTTACGGAGAAACCTTCCAGATTTTCACTAATCACAAAAATCTTAAGTATATCTTCTCTCAGCATGAGCTTAACATGAGGCAACGTCGCTGGATGGAGTTAATCAAGGATTATGATTGTATAATAGATTACCATCCAGGAAATGCCAATGTAGTTGTAGATGCCTTGAGTAGTAAATCAGCAACATCATCCTCTGATAGGGCACAATTAAACTCTTTAGTACGCCCTAGGAGAGATATGCTTATCTCCTTAAGGCAAGACAATGTACAAATGAAGGTGTCATGGATTTCCGGGTTGTTGGCTGAGATGCATATCAAACCCACCCTAAGAGAGCAGATTAAGGAGGCACAACAAGTTGATGTTGCAGTTCAAAAGATCAGATCTGAGTCTGGTGATGAGAAGCGAGAAGGTTTTCATGAATCAGATGATCAAGTGGCATGCTATCATGGGAGGATGATAGTACCAGATGTAGATAACCTGAGGAAGTTAGTCCTGGAAGAAGCTCATTCTTCAATGTATGCTATGCACCCAGGAAGCACCAAGATGTATGGAAACTTGAAAGATATGTATTGGTGTCCTGGGATGAAGAAGGACGTAGCTGAGTTTGTTCTGAGGTGTCCAGTGTGTCAGCAAGTTAAAGTTGAACACCAGAAGCCTGCAGGAACAATGCAGCCTTTACCCATATCACAGTGGAAGTGGGATCATGTAACCATGGACTTTGTTGTTGGTCTACTAGAACAAACAAAGGACATGATTCCATTTGGGTAATTGTTGATAGGTTGACTAAGACAGCGCATTTCTTACCTGTCAAAACAACCTATTCTGCAGAAAGGTTATCAAAGTTGTATGTTCAAGAGATAGTGTGTTTGCACGGAATTCCTGTCACTATAGTTTCTGATAGAGGTCCCCAGTTTACAAGTCATTTTTGGGAGCAGTTACACAGAGCCTTAGGCACCAAGCTAAGGTTTAGTACGGCCTTTCATCCACAGACTGATGGACAGTCGGAAAGAACCATACAGACCTTGGAAGACCTGTTGAGAGCATGTGTTCTCTAGTTTACCGGAAGTTGGGATCTACACCTAAGCTTGATAGAGTTTGCCTATAACAATAGCTATCAGCATAGTATTGATATGGCACCTTATGAAGCCTTGTATGGCAGACGTTGTAGATCACCCTTGTGTTGGTATGAGACTGGTGAGCATCAGTTGTTAGGACTTGATCTTGTGCAACAAACTACAAAAAAGATTAACGTAATACAACAACAGATTAAGACTGCACAAGATAGGCAGAAATCTTATGCTGACAAGCGTCGTAGACATTTAGAGTTCCAGGTTGGAGACAGAGTGTATCTTAAGGTCTCGCCTTGGAAAGGAGTCCTTCGTTTTGGAAGGAAAGGGAAGTTAGCTCCTAGATTTATGGGGCCTTATCCAATCATTGAACGAATTGGAAAAGTAGCCTATAAACTAGAGCTTCCACTAGAGTTACAAAGGTTACACCCTGTGTTTCACATTTCTATGCTAAGGAAATGTCACCCTGATACTGAGTCAGTTCTACAACCTATGGAGGTAGAATTGAATGATGATATATCTTATGAGGAAGGACCAGTGTCAATCCTTGATAACAGAATTAAAAAGCTAAAGAAGAAAGATATAAGCCTTGTGAAATTCCTCTGGAACCATCGTGGTGTTGAAGAAGCCACTTGGGAACTAGAGGATGAGATGAGAAGGAAATACCCTGCTCTTTTCTCTTAATACGTTTTATCGATTTCGGGGACAAAATCCTTGTAAGGGGGTGGATAATTTGTAACATCCCTGACCTGGGTTATAAACTAACCCTAGGTGTTTTGCCTAAATATGTAATTAAACCCTGGTGATTATCTTTTGACATGTAATTAAGTTCCTAAGGAACATACATTTTCATTTTTGACCTTTTAAAACAATGTTGTAGAATTATTTGGTAATGCAGGGGCCTATGTACAAATTACCCAGTTAAAGGGTGTAACTTGCAATTGCACATGTTAAGATGTTCTTTTGATAATGAGACATCATATGAGTGAATATGATGAGACATGATGGATTTCCCAAGCTTGGGCATCTAGATGCAGCTTGTGGAATAATCCTTATGCTTAAAAACCCTAATTTGGAGTAAAATGCAGTTTACCGATTTTGAGGGGTGCAACTTGTAAAATACACCATCTAGAACATCGTTTATGACTCTTGTCATCATTTAGAGTATAAATGGTGAAAGGGACACATCAATGAATAATCAGATAAGAAAAATGACCTTTGTACATAAAATTCACTAAGTTTGAGTAAGGAAACCTTTCATGTATGTACCCTAGTTGAAAGTTGGCTTTATTTACCCCTATATCTTGAGATTTCATGAGCTTTGCATAAGTTTAGATGAGACTGGACGATCCCTTAAATAAGAAAGGACTTGGATGAGAAATTCAAAGTTTTAGAGGTCCTTATGGTGAAAATCAGCCTAATCTATATAAGCACCTTTCTTTCCAAACCAAGCAAACGTATTCCCTTCACTTACTCACTTCTCATCTTTCTCAACCGACCAAGGCAAAGCTCTGGAGCTCAAGGGGACGACCAACCTATTCTAGGTAAGAGAACACCACCTTCTAGCTTGGATTCATGGAGGAAATCGTATTACAAGGTTGAATTGCTAGTTTTCTTACATAGGTTCCTTGTTCTAGCCGACCATTCCCATCTTTTTCTTGAAGAATTGACCTTGGCCGACCTTTGGAGCTCAAATTCCACTAACGACTTGAAGCTTGGAAGCTTGGAGCTCAAGGAACGACCCTAAGGTAGGTTTTATAATTCTAAACCTTTTGCTTTGTTATGTATACTTTTATTCGTGCAAATAATAGTTAGTTCTTCTTCTTCCCCATCCTTCTTCGCACCCTTGCAGGCTTTTTCATGAAGAACAGCCCTTGGTTTCAAGGTTGAAGACAAGTGGCGTTGATACCTATGTTGGTCCTTATCCAACTTTACTAAATGATCTTGGACGAATAGGTGAAACGATCTCACACTCGTTTCAATCCAAACGGGTTCAATAGGTCGGTTTGGCCAAACGGGTTCCAACCCGTTTGAGGGCGTTGACCAAGCGTTGACCATTTGGGTTTTCTGTTAAAAATTATTAGGCTAATGACCCACCAAATTTGATGGGTTAACTCCAAAGGAATCGTAGGTTGAAGTCCAATCAATTAGGCAATCGAATTGAATTAAGTGATGTTTTCTAAACTGATTAACTTGAATCTTTGGGCAAACGGGTTCCAACCCATTTGAAGGAGTTGACCAAGCATTGACCGTTTGGGATTCCTGTTCATAATATATTGAATTTCATTTCTACCAAGAATCATGATCTAATTCCTAACCAATTAAGAGTTGAAGGCATTTCAACACCCTAACCCTAATCGGGTTAAATTTGTTGATTTTCATATAGATTTTGATGAGTGTTGGGTTGAAGGACCCAAACGAGTTCAAACCCATTTGGGGGTTCATCCAAACGATCTCACACTCGTTTAGTGACACCCCAAGACCGTTTGGAGGTCTAGGGTTAAAGAAATTTGATGGTTTGAGGGTCCAATCACAAGATATTGATAAATTGATGAAAAGTGCTGATTTGTAATTTAATTAGGATTCAACCCTTATCAAATCAATTTAATTTTTGGTCAAACTTTGGGCAAACGGTCTCAAGACCGTTTAGAGATCATCCAAATGATCTTAAGACCGTTTGGGCCAAGCTTGAGCCCAATTGGAGTTCAATTGATAGGTTCAACCTTGTTTTGATTCACATTGTTGGAAATTGATGATTAGCCGATTGGAAACCCTAATTGAGTTAGACTTAACCCTAATTGGCTTTCAATTTAGGGTCACATTGGAGTCCATTTGTTTGAGGCTCATCCTAATTGAATCAATTTATAAGTGGTTATCATGGATTTAGCCAATTAAAGGCTTCAACATAAGGAACCCTATTCAAACATAACCTATGTGTCACCTTTATGTTCATGCGGTTTGAACCCAAGTTAGTCCACACTCGTTTGAGTCCAAACGAGTCCACACTCATTTGAGTCCAAACGAGTCCACACTCGTTTAAGCCCAAATGAGTCCACACTCATTTGACCTCAAACGGGTCCACACTCGTTTGAACTCAAACGGGTTCACACCCGTTTAGACTCAATTGGGTTCATACCCGTTTAGACTTCAAGTGGGTCCACACCCGTTTGAGATCACGTGGGTCCACACTCGTTTAAGGATCAAATGGGTCCAAGGTCGTTTGAGGTTAAATGAGTTCAAGGTCATTTAAGAATCAAATGGGTTGAAGGTTAAACCCTAACCTAATTGAAGACTTTTAAAGATGTTTATACTTAACCACTTGAAGGTATAAATGGTTCAATAATGATCCAATCTAAACCATAATGGTATCTTAAGACATTAAGGAACTAAGTGACTAATGAAGTGACCCATGATTATGATCAAAGGGTAATTTACCAAAATGCCCTTGAAAGGTTCAATTGAGTGATACCTTGTTCTAACCAAACCCTAATCATTCAATAGTGGTGATTTGGTCTATGTTAATCAAAGATGACTTAATCCAACCAAATCTAGAGTGGTGTAATCATCATCTACTAGTAAGAGGAGAGAGAAAGTACCAATTATGATGGAACCTCAAGTAAAATACCTTCAATATACATGAATGTGCATGATTAGGGTATGATCCATCAGATGAGATCATGGAAACTCTAAATATGATAATTGATGAATCTTAATCTTATCTGAGGACTTTAATGATGATGTTTCTCATACATGGTGATGTTATGAGATCAATTCACCAATAGGTGAATAGTAAACCCTAATTCTAGGGTGATGGCATGTAAAGGGAATAGTAAACCCTAATTCTAGGGTGATGACATGTAAAGGGAATAGTAAACCCTAATTCTAGGGTGATGGCATGTAAAGGGAATAGTAAACCCTAATTCTAGGGTGATGACATGTAAAGTGAATAGTAAACCCTAATTGATGAAAACCAGGGAAACCTAGCTCTTGTATGAGTAGAGAGATACAACTTCTTTAGATAAGTTTTTACTGTT
The DNA here is from genome assembly GCA_963693085.1 of Alisma plantago-aquatica. NCBI lineage: Eukaryota > Viridiplantae > Streptophyta > Magnoliopsida > Alismatales > Alismataceae > Alisma > Alisma plantago-aquatica. The sequence goes on from OY856409.1 coordinate 305,427,137, forward strand.
ATCAGTTGATTTAACCATGCAGGTTCCTTTAAGAGGATGATCATATCCAGGTATGGATGATGATTCTATATTCATTGAAAGCATGTTGTTAGCTTTATGAATAGTGTTATATCCTGATGCCTTATTAATAACATCTTATGAGATTGATAGGCTGTGTGAGCCATGAATACCATCAAGGTCATGCTTAAAGAGATGACTTGTGATGAGAATATTGAGAAATGATAATTGAAGAGAGTTAGGCTTGTTACATTTAGTATTCTTCCTTCATATCTGCTATGCTAATGATTAATGTTTGAAAACATGTATGATGATAAAAGAATACTGAAATGTACCTAACTAATCAAGTATAATTATTCCATGTAGAGCCCTGATCATAGATCCATCATTGTCAGAGACCAAATGATGGTGAAACAGGTTTTCCTAAGGGAACTCCTGGAGCACATACTGTTGAGTATGTGGGGTATATGGATGTGTAAAACCTTACATCCTAGTGAATGAATTGATGTAGATGTATCTTAAATCCATCAACCCTTTCACTATGTGTTTATGCCGGGGTGATGTAATACTAATCTCCTGAGGAAATCTTTTATACCACATCGATGAGAGATAAACAAGAAATCCTTCGATGGCAAAGAGAGTACAGAATGCCACTGTGACTCTAATAGAGAAGTACCAGAATACCCTGGTAAGCTATAGTAGAAGAGACATTAGATGTCCTGCATGTTGATCCTCACACTGAATGAGGAAGATGAGGTCATAAGAATCCGACTCTTTTGATGACCTATGTATGATACCGATGCGACTTAATAGTGATCGGTTGGAGTATGAGCGATATACCTCATCTCCGCAGGGCATAATGATGTTTGAAAAAAAAAATCAACCGCGTAGCATATCTGCTTAGATTGAACTACGAGATACATTGGTTGAAGATACATTACTTAGTATACATGTTCTTCATATTCCTCAAATGTTGTTGTTCCAATTGATAACAATCTGTTGTTGATTACCTTAAAGCTTTTATTGCTTATATTGTTCTTGATTGCTATAATAAAGCTTCTGGCAGAGAGTTATAACTCTCGCTGGGACAATTATTTAAAATTGTCTCACCCCGTAGATTTCAACTTTTTAGGTGGTCGTCGAGGACGAAGGAACCAATCTGCAGGTGATCAGTACCAGCAGCAGTAGCACCAGGAGCAACAGTAAAATCTCAGGTGGAGATTCAGACTGCTGAGTTGTGTAGTTAGATGGTCTTATGTCATCTCTGTACTCTCAGGTCCTTGGAGTCTTTTGGTCTGATATTTTGGGTTTTAAATCTTGAGATTTTGTATCTGGCTGTATATAATCACTCATGAAGTGATCTAACAGAGATGTAATCTGTTTACCTTGTTTCTTATAAAAAGAGTTCAGGTTTTTAAGATCTCGTTTTCGAAAAGTTTTAATTTCTTGTGATTTTCATATTCCGCTGATTGATCAAATCGCTTCCTCTATGTTTATCTTGTGTTTTGGAGATCATAGCTTGACTTAAAATTATCATACCGATGTCATTTTCTAGATTATAGTTCATTATCTGAATATACTCATGTGTCACATTATTATGTGAACATATTTAACATTATGTCACTTTCATTAACCATATTAGGTTTACATCTCATGTATTAAGAGTGCTCTTAATATAACTTGACTTATGTGCATCACCATGATCTCATAATTAAAACTGAGGTTCCATATATTGATATGAGCTTACTCTATAAATTTCATCATTTATTGACCATGTATGCATTTAATACATTTTATTTAGGGTTATTAGCCCTAATTAGCCATACGAAGTAAATTACATGCTTTCATACATCAACATCATGATTACAGAGTTCACCAAAAAAAACATCATGATTACAAACATCATATGGGTTAAAAACATTATTATGGAGTTACTGACATTTTCCCATAATTTTATATCATCATTTGATATTTATTATCCATGAACTAAGAATTACATATCTTACATGATATCATATATATATATATATATGTATAGTTACTCAAAATCCTAATATTATACTTCCAACTTGTTCTACACATTTTACTGAACATTTTGATGTGTTGTTTGTATTTTTCTGACAACGGAGCTAATTACTAGGAATTATATAAGAACGCAACATTTTAGGGATTTTACCTTTTTCAAGCCAATCTGAAGGTGACATGTGGCCCTGAGGAGGGCGCACCTCCTTGGTTGCTGCACCGGGCCGGTTCTCTATGGTTTGGCTTCTGGACTGCTGGTTCACTAGGTCTCTTGGTCTAAGCTGGGTTCAGCCCAGTTCAGGTTTCCTTTCCCCTTCCTTTCTCTTTCTTGTGATTTGCGGGCCAGAGCCATAGGGCGCTGCCGCCACGAAGGACGACGACTTGAGATTGGTCATCCTCCAGTGCTCCTTCCAAAATCCTTAGACTTCCTCAGCTTCGACATCTCCCACTCTACGCTGCCAGCCTCTTAGCATATCTGGTGGTGACTCCTCCCTCCTCCGCCAGGTGCTCACCGACACCAACTGCTGGTGCGGCAGAGAAGAAGAGGCATTAAACCCTTCCTCATCCTCTCTTCTTTTAGAACCTTCCTTTGGCTCCACCTGGTCTTCCTCAACTCCACCGAGGCTTCAACACCCAGAAGGGAACACCAAAACATCCCTTCCGAACTCAAACTTCATCTCTAGCAAACTGGAGCTCGACAGCAAACAAAACACTACTAAGGCCACAGGGAGCACTGTGATTCTTCTCCCCTAGCATTGAGCTTCATTTTCCCTTCTCTCATCTTCCTCTTCTCTCCTCTCTATCTTTGTTTCTTTTCTTTGGTTCTAACCTGCTCATTGAGATAGAGAGACACTACAAACAAAGAGCTCATTCTCTCTGTCTACTAAGCTAGAACTTATGGCTAGAGGGTCGATGGGTTCCTTTCGACGAGACGAGCACAACTATTTGGTCAATCTCACTCATAGTCTGTTGTTCCTCAGTGTGCAATCGTGGGTTGGTCGTGGTTGCAAGCATCTCCACAACCTTGCTCTAACTACAAGGTAGGGGATAATTGGATGCCATCCGATCTTTCAGATCCAAGGGCTGAAAAAGGCCCACACAACCAATCCATGGCTCAGTCAGGTCTAGGGCGTGTGACATTTATTAAAACCATGACTTAGGTCTGTCAACCATTAAAAAGCATATTATTTTGACACATTTCCAAACCTAAATAACTCCCTCTAGGATACTCCAATTGCCACCGAATTTTAACCATAGCTTCTTTATCTCTCGATCTACCTTCTACTCAAATTTGGTGACCAAACTCATCTATTAGACGATTCAATTAAATTCCTCAAAAAGGAATAAAAAGACAGATCTTAACCATGATATCAATATCACATCAACACACCTACTTTGTCAAAACCTTGGAACTCTCAATATAACTCAACCATATGATTTCACTTATGTCATTGGACATTTAGGATTCTAAAAGTCCACTCCATCACATCCTACACACCTTAAAAGAAATTCCATCCTCAGAATTAAGCCAGAAAAACCACTTTGTCACATCATATACATCTTAAAAGAACTTTCTTCCTCGAAAGTCAACCATACTCGTACTCCAAGGAAAACTACCATGTCTTCATCCACATGTAGGCACTATTCTATGTGTAATATATCCTCAAAAGTTATCTAGAACCATGTATCCAAATCACTATTAGGGGGGTTTTACAACCATCTTGGTGCACAAATACTCCATTCAAGGTTAAACTCAAGGTTTAGAAACTTAGGTTATGTCATTACATATCTCATATATTAGAGTTTCATCTTCATCTTTACCCACACATTAGGGTTCCCACATCATATTACCATGTTCTAAGGGAGTTAACCCATTATGTCAAGGTGTCATCAACATTTTATGAGCTAATCGTGAAAACATGTTCAACATTAACATATGCCTTTTAGGAGGGAGTTAACTAAGGTTAACCCACTTTATCCATCTAGATCATATCAAGGTGTCATAATAATTATGTCATGCTAACTGTCAAACTATATCTTTCATCTTTATTAAGTACTATTATTAACACCTCATGTAACATGTTCCATTCATATGATGTTATTCCATTGCTCATAATGAGTTATAACATTTACATGTGATTCCATCACAAGATTAACCAACATTTTCACATTATCATCATTATTCATGTATATGGTTAACCATTTATGCATTAATGTCTATTAAACCATCTCTAGGTTTCCATCATCTCATATCCATATCTCAAGATTAGATCACTATCTTACATATACTATATCACGGTTGTGCTAAACAAACTTATATGAATGGCTTAACAACATACATCAAAAAATTTATCTAGTCCAATTAAGGTTCTCCCAACCCATATCCTGAGGGTAGTTCCATGCCCAGACTCTCTGAGCTAACTCATCTCTTTGAGTACCTCATAAGCACATACTTTATGTTTCCTCTCTAGTCTAGGGTTCTTAGATTACCTCATTGGCACTAGCCACGTAGCACAAACCAAAACATGTTATGACATTCCATTCATAGGTTCTCCACCCATGAGACATGCTTACCCAAAACTCTCTTATACATACGCCACTAGATTCCTACATGGAACCACCAACCCAAGCATGAGGTTGTCCATAAACTAACATAGTTGCCTCCTCCAGGGTCTTGGGACTCTCTCTCCCTCACCCAGATGGTAGGTACTCATATCCATTTTCACATATACACATATAACTAGCCTCTCTCTGTCTCTACAGTTTGGTCCTCTCGAGGACATCTAGGGTTCAAAAGGACTATAGGAATCATGCATTAGACAACTCAACTCATTCACTCAGGAGTATTTGATAACCTCCCACTTTGTGACGTTATCTTATTTAGTTATCTTTAATTCTCCATACTCTTTCTTAGATAAATTAGATAGAATCATTAAACTTTTTTACTTTATTGTGGATACACCAATAAACTAACTTTTCTTCTTTTTCATTATAGAAAACACAAAAAAATTACAAAGACTCCTCATGGTCCCAAGACCGCGAGGAGGCCTCGCGGTCCCAAGACCGCGAGAAGGCCTCACGGTCCCAAGACTGCGAGAAGGCCTCGCGGTCCCAAGACCGCGAGAAGGCCTCACGGTCCCAAGACCGCGAGAAGGCCTCGCGGTCCCAAGACCGTGAGGCGAAGGCCTCACGATCCCGAGACCGCGAGAAGGCCTCACGGTCCCAAGACCGCGAGAAGGCCTCGCGGTCCCAAGACCGCGAGAAGGCAACCGGTCTCAATACCGTTTGAGACCAAACAGTCTCAAGACCGTTTGGGCTCAACTTGAGCCTATAAATAGGACCTCAAGGGTCACTTCAAAAGGATCGAATCTCAGACGTCCAGAGGCTGCCTCTCTAGCTCCAGAGCCCTTTTGTCTTCCATCCACTGCCCCAAGGCTGCCAGTTTGAGATCCGCGTTCCATCACCATGCTATCTTCTCTCTCCTCTCAACAGCAAAGAAGGTGGGAAGAGAAGATCCTTCATCAAGTCAACCATGAAGTGCGAAGATAGTTTCTCTCTTCACTAAGGGTTCAACTTTCCCTCCTCCATGGAGATGACGTTCTTTCTCTCTCTTCTCGCCTCCTTCTTTGTCCTTGACATGAGTGAGTAGTTTCATTCACTAGGGTGCGGGGAGTAGCCCCGCTACCCATGTTTTCATTTCATGCAATGTAATTCAATAATTTGTAATAGAGATACTCTTCTTTTCAGTTCAACATCAATCGTTTAATGAATGCTAGTTGCCTGATCATCAACTTGTGTTACTTATTATCTTTTGGTATGAATTGTCTATGTCTGTACCCTTAGATCTGAATATCAATTGAATGTTGGTTTTAGATGTATGTAGTCACCATATGTCTGTTTCGGTATCTAGGAGTGCTTTCATGAGTGGAGTAAACTTACCCCCATCATTGCACTTTCATACTATGAAATGGAATCAGTTGACGTATGGAAGTGCAATCTTGGTAAGGTCGAAGAACACATTTCATGAAGGAGTAATGCGAAGCATGTGACCATTCATTATGGAATGGATGGCGTTGCAATACTCCACACTTCTCGTAGCTAGTTATCCGAAAGGAAGCTAGGACTACAAGATACTAACTGATTTGACTCTCTTTGCAGGTTGTTTTATTATGTTGCATGTCTTGATCCATGTGTAGTGGTGTGAAACCCGATAACATCCTAGTGGCTTTTAATCATTGTTTACAACCTTAATCTCTACTTTCTTGCTTTACTTTCCTCGCACTTAGTTTAAAACCAAATCAAACTTTCGATCTAAATATCAATTGTTAAGTAGTTAAGTACGACTAAAAACATTTTCCATCTTGATTTCATCAAGACCGTTGTCCCGAGGATTCGACCCTTAACTATACTACGATAAGACTTCCGTGTGTCTTAGCACACGTGGGTGGAGTTCTTACCATAGTACTAGCAAGGCTAACCAAACCTAGGGATTCATCATCTCTAGGATTTTTAGTGGTGTTGCAAAACTCCATCAAAAATTGGCGCCGTTGCCGGGGACAACGGAACATTTTAGTTTTTACTTAACAACTTCTTGGTTGATTAGGATTTTACACTTTTTCTTGATAACTACTCTAAATCTTCTTGATTTCTTCATTTCCTTCCATTATCCTAACGTGTGATTTTCTTTCTACTTAGGTAGAAAACGTGTATGCAACCCCCGCATAGCATCGGATTCTCCCCTGAACCAGAGTACGACTCTGAGGTAGAAAGAAGTTTCCACCGAAGGATTAGACTTAACCGCCAAAGAGCCAGACAGATGGCTGAAGAGCAACACCTTGTTGCAGAAAGAGTTAACGCCGCCATAGCAGCACAACGAGCACAACTTATTGCAGACACTCGTGCTCAGGTGCAAGCTGAGATTCGAGCTGAGGAACAAGCCCCATCCAAGCAGAGCATGCTGTTGCTCAACTTGCATTAAGAAACAAGCAACTTTGGGACTACGCAGTCCCGAAGAATTATGAAGATGATCATCCAGTCCGACCACCGATTATTAACATACCACACTTTGAAATCCGGACGCAATGGATCCAGATCATGCAAGGCATCTCTTTCTCTGGAGCACACGGAGACGATTGCATGGATCACCTTAAGAGATTCAAGTCACTCTGCCGACTTGTACCCCAAGCAGGAATCTCCTTGGAAGCAATAATGTTACACCTTTTCCACTTCACCTTATCTGGAAGAGCACTAAGCTGGTACAACGCTTTGGATAGACACCCCATCATCACTACTTGGACTCCTTTAGAAGAAAAGTTTCTTGAGAAATTCTTTCCACCTTCGCTAACCTATGAGATTAGGGGACAAATTAATCACTTTTCCCAACTACCTGGAGAAACACTTGCTGAAGCTTGGGAAAGATTCAAAGAACTCCTGAGAAAGTGTCCTCACCATGGCATATCTCAAAATCAACTTATAAAAACATTCTATAGAGGAGTAAGTGATGATATCAAGCAATTTCTAGATTCATCATCTGGAGGAAATTTTATGAGAAAGAACTATGAAGATGCTTGGAATATAGTTACACTAGGGGCCGAGAACCAATCCAATTGGGGAAGGTCATCTAACCAACCCAAAGGAGTTCTTAAAGTATACAAAGCTGAAGAATCAATCGAACTCAAGGCCATTGCAGAGGCCCTGAAGACTATTGCTAGCAAGCAACAAGCCCTCGAAACTTCTTTCGGGGAATATGACAAAAAGAAAAGCTCTCAGGTTCAACAAGTAAAAGCAGCTACTGGAACTTGTGACGCCTGTCATGCATCTGATCATACCACATTATCATGTGGATTGTTGTACAATGTCATGATGGATTTACAACCACCTATGCCGCAATATGAACCCATTATTGAGCACCCCGAGGACCAAATGCCAGAGCAAGTCAACTCCATCCATTCAATACCTGGCCAGGTGTACTACAATCCAGACAAACCAAGGAACCATCCTGGTTTCCAATACGGGAATCCTGCAGGGACCGCCAACCCACAACAGCAGACTCAAGGTGGATCTTTCAATAGACAACCGCCAGGATTTCAGAATAACTTCAGTCAAGGGAATTATAGACAGGCTTTCCAAAGATCTAACTATCCCAGAAACCCTTCTTACCAATATGGCCATCCAGGTCTGCACCCGCAGCTACAACAACCTCAGTTGCAGCAGCCCCAACAACCACAGTTAACTACACCTCTACAACAACCACAAGGACAGCAAGTCACTCAGTATCAACAGAGGGGTGCTCCTCCCCAATCATCTGATGAAATATCCTTGATTAGACAAATGCTTCAATCTCAACAGACTATGCTTGCAAACCAGCAAGCTCAACAAAAGGCCGTAGAATCCCAACTGGCACAGATTGCCGCTCAATTGAAGCCACAAGCCGACACTTTTGCTGGGAAACCAGAGGCAAACCCGAGACATAACCAAAACAGACCAGAACAACTGAAAGCCGTCACCACATGGTCTGGTCGTGTCCTGCCTTATGTCACCAGAATCATACATGATGATGAAAATGAAGCCATTCTTTCCCCAACAGGAAATTCAAGCATAGAAACAGAAAATTCTACTGAGAAAGAAAAGGAAAAGGAACCAATGCCAGAGGTCCCACCCAGAATTCCTTATCCAGACAGGCTGAAAGGGACCAAAATGGATACTAGGTTCCAAAAATTTAAAGAAGCTATGAAAAAATTATACATTGATATTCCTTTCCTTGATGCTCTTTCCGAGGTGCCCGCTTGGGCCAAATACCTGAAAAACCTCTTGTCAAGAAAGTATATGACAGAAGAGCATGAAACAGTGAAACTTGCTCAGACCACTTCAGACATTCTGCTAAACAAGATGCCAAAGAAAAAGAAGGATCCGGGTTCCTTCGGTATCCAGTGTTCTATTGGAAATGGTTCCAGCAAGAAAGGATTGGCAGACTTAGGAGCAAGTATATCTATTATGCCCTATTCGATGTGTAAAATATTAGGCTTCACTGATTTTTTACCTACGACAATGACAATTCAGTTAGCCGACTCTACCATAACTGCCCCTCTTGGAATTATCGAGGATATTCCTGTCAGAATAGGAAAGAATTCTTATGTCCCGTGCGATTTCGTTATTATGGACATCCAAGAAGACCTGAGATACCCGATAATCTTTGGCAGACCTTTCCTAGCTACTGCCCGAGCACTTATCGATGTTGAAGCAAGAACTATAATCTTGAGACTTGGGAAGGAAGCTTTCCAGTTCAGAGTTCTCAACAGCATGAAAGGTCCAAGCATTCAAGAGGAAGTTTTTCTCCTGGATGTTATATATCAAATGTCCCAGTTAGAAATGTCCAAACCCTCTGATGAGCTGGAAAGTGCCTTGACAAACCCGGAAGTAGAATTTTCGGCAAACGAGCTAGTGCAACAATGCCTTCAATATTTAGAAAAAGCTGAAGAAGCCCCAACATCCACCTTTGAAGAACTCAAGGCTGTCACCGTTATAGAAGCGACCGAGCCACCTAAGGCCCCTGAATTGAAGGCCTTACCCGAAGGACTCAAACATGTCTTCCTTGACAGCGAGAAACTTTGTCCAGTGATTATCATCTCTACTCTGGAAGAAGACCAAGAAAACAGACTTCTTGATGAGTTAAAAAGACACAAGAAAGCTATCGGTTATAAAATGACTGACTTAACTGGTGTAAACCCAGCTTTATGCTGCACAGATTGCCTATGGTGGAAGAATTCAAACCATCGAGGGAACATCAAAGGAAGTTGAACCCTAATCTCAAGGAGGTAGTTCGCATCGAGGTTCTCAAACTCCTGAAGGCAGGTATCATCTACCCAATCTCAGATTCTCAATGGGTAAGCCCCGTGCAGGTGGCCCCTAAAAAAGGGGGGACTACTGTTGTTCTTAATGATAAGAATGAATTGGTACCTACTAGAACAGTAACTGGGTGGAGAATGTGCATAGATTACAGAAAACTTAATAAAGCAACAAGGAAAGATCATTTCCCCTTGCCCTTCCTAGATGAGGTCCTCGAGCGCTTAGCTCATCAGAAATTCTTCTGTTACCTCGATGGTTATTCTGGGTTTTACCAAATCCCTATACACCCAGAAGATCAAGAGAAAACTACTTTCACCTGTCCTTTTGGGACATATGCTTTCAGAAGAATGCCATTCGGGCTTTGTAACGTGCCAGCCACTTTTCAGAGATGCATGTCTGCTACCTTTGCAGGATTAATAGAATCTATAATGGAGATATTCATGGATGATTTCTTAGTTTATGGAAACTCTTTCGACAACTGTCTGCTCAACCTGGTTCAAGTTTTACAAAGATGCGAGGACACAAACCTCATCTTAAATTGGGAAAAATGCCATTTTATGGTAACGGAAGGTGTTGTCCTCAGACACAGAGTGAGCGACAGAGGGATCGAGGTGGATCAAGCAAAAATTGACGTCATTTCGAAATTGATGCCACCAAAATATGTAAAAGGGGTACGTGCTTTCTTAGGTCATGCTGGGTTTTACAGAAGATTTATCAAAGACTTCTCAAAAATAGCAAAACCCATGACACAACTGCTGACCAAGGACACAGAATTTAACTTTAACCAAGAATGTTTGCAAAGCTTCACAACTCTGAAAAATGCCTTGATTTCCGCACCCATTCTAAGAGCTCCAGATTGGTCACAACCATTCAAAATCATGTGCGACGCGAGCGATTATGCCATAGGGGCCGTATTAGGGCAAAGAATCGACAAGAAACCCTATGTTATATACTACACATCTAAAACGCTTGATGAAGCATAGAAAAATTACACCACTATAGAAAAGGAATTCTTAGCTGTCATCTACGCGTTCGAGAAATTCCGCTCATACCTGATTGGAGCTAAAGTCATTGTCTACACTGACCACTCCGCTATACGGTATCTAATTCAGAAGCAAGATGCAAAACCTAGACTTATCCGCTGGGTATTAATGCTTCAAGAATTCAATTTGGAAATCAAAGAGAAAAGCGGGGTGGAAAACGTCGTCGCTGACCATCTCAGCCGTATTCGAGTCAAGGATGAAGACAAAGTACCTATCCGAGACTCCCTCCCGGACGACCAACTAATGAAAGTCGCTAATGGATTCCCCTGGTATGCCGAAATTGTTAATTATTTGGCAAAAGGAATCATTCACCCGTCTGCATCCTATCACGACAAAAAGAAGTTCATTCACGACGCTAAGCAATATTTATGGGACGAGCCCTATCTTTTTCTCTTATGCGCAGATGGACTCTTTCGTAGATGCATTCCAGAGACAGAAATCACTTCGGTTCTTGAGCACTGTCACTCAGGCCCTACTGGGGGCCACATGAGTTCTAGAAAGACAGCTCTTAAAGTCCTGCAATCTGGCTTTTATTGGCCTACCATCGCAAAAGACGCACATGAATACGTGCGATCATGCGACAAGTGCCAACTATCTGGGGGAATTACCAGAAGAAATGAAATGCCATTGAACATATGGCAAGAAATCGAACTCTTCGATGTATGGGGAATAGATTACATGGGCCCTTTCCCTTCATCCTACGGATTCATGTACATCTTAGTTGCTGTGGATTACGTGTCAAAATGGGTAGAAGCTCTACCGACCATCTCTTGTGATTCAAAACCGGTAATCAAGATGTTTAAAGAAATAATATTCCCCAGATTTGGCGTCCCAAGAACGATAATATCTGACGGCGGATCACATTTCTTGGAATGGAGCTTTGAAGCCCTATTAAGAAAATACGGAGTCAACCACAAAGTTTCTACACCGTATCATCCACAGACATGTGGACAGGTTGAAGTCTCCAATAGGAAAATTAAAGCTATCCTGGAAAATACTGTCAATCGGCACCGCACCGATTGGTCCACCAAACTATCTGACGCTCTATGGGCTTACCGTACAGCTTTCAAAACACCAATCGGAACAACACTGTTTCGATTAGTGCATGGGAAGTCTTGCCATCTGCCAGTTGAATTAGAGCATAAGGCTTGGTGGGCTATTAAGCAACTAAACTTCGATCTCAAAGGCGCTGGTGAATTCAGACAACTGCAACTCTAAGAACTAGAAGAATTACGAATGAAAGCCTACCACAACGCAAGAATTTACAAAGAACAAAGTAAGATGTGGCACGATGGCCACATAAAAAGAAAGGATATAACCGTCGGAGACAAAGTCCTCCTATTCAACTCCAGATTAAAAATGTTTCCTGGAAAATTGCGTACTAAATGGTCGGGGCCGTTCACAATCAAACACATATACCCGACAGGAGCTGTCATTATTCTGAATGATAATGGAGGAGAAAGGACCGTAAATGGTCACAGATTGAAGAAATACCACACTCCGACAGAAAAATTATCAAGGCAAACCATAGAGATCCATGATCCTATAAAGTCAGCATAGCCGAATCAAAATCTTGTCGAGCCAGCGACGTTAAACCAAAGCGCTTCTTGGGAGGCAGCCCAAGACCTGAGTATCACCTTCCCTAATTTTCTAGCCTTTTATTTTGTTTTTGTTTACCTTCTTCGTTTTTTTGTTTTTCTTTCTTCTTTAAATCTAAATATACATAAAAATCCACATGATCTTGAGGCCAAACGGTCTCAAGACCGTTTGGGCCCTCGCGGTCTCAAGACCGTTTGAGCCCTCGTGGTCTCAAGACCGTTTGGGCCCTCACGGTCTCAAGACCGTTTGAGCCCTCGCGGTCTAAAGACCGTTTGAGCCCTCGCGGTCTAAAGACCGTTTGAGCCCTCACGGTCTTAAAACCGTTCGGTATGAGGCGCCCCCCCTATAAACCTATAAATATACTCCCCCTCGCCTACGTCTTCTCTTCTAGAACCCTGAATTCCCGAGCCTTCCTGTTTCATTCCTCTCTGTGCTTTCCTTCTCTGACGCTGTCTCTGCGCTTTCCTTCTTTGAACGCTCTCCTTCTCTGCGCTCAGAGCTTCGTCTCTGCGACGCTGCTTCAACTCTGCTCCGTCGTCACTCCCGTTCTGCCGCCCGCCGCACCCAGGCTCCTCGCCGTCCGCGCTAACAGGTTAACAACCCGGCGGTTCACCGCTCCACACCACCGATAAACAATCGCTTGCGTTTGAACTCCTCCTTGCCTTTGTCGCCGTCATCGTTTTCATAGTTCTTTGCCGACGAACGACCGCGCAGTTCGTCTCCCGCGCGGTTCATCTCCCGCGCGGTTCGTCTCCCTCGCGGCCTCCAGACCGTGAGGTCCCTCGCGGTCTCCATACCGTGAGGTCCCTCATGGTCTCAAGACCGTGTTAAAAAAAAAGAATGAAAATGACCAAACGGTCTCAGGACCGTTTGAGACCAAACGGTCTCAGGACCATTTGAAATCAATTAACCTACAAAACTCAAATAATATTACTTTGTTATAATTTCAAAATTTACGATTTCTAACTTTTGTTTTATTGTCAATCATTTCAGAATGACTTCACCTGTGAAGCAAGGATCAACAGATGCTCCTTTCTGGACAAAGGAGAAATTACTAGCTGAACGAACAAATCTCCAAAATATAGTTGACCAGTACAAAAAGACTGGACAGGTCCCAGCACAAGTGAACCTGATTGAAGTCATGAAAGACATAAAGCGAATCAACCACTGCTTAGATGAAGAAACTTCTGAAGAGGAGGTCGAAGAGATTTCATCCCACGAGGCCTCAGAATACCAGCCTTCCCCTGAGAAAGAATCACCCACTACAAAATCTAAGGGGAAGAGAATGGCTCAAGAATCCACAGCTGAGCCAACACCTAAGAAGAGAGCCAGGAAGCAGGTTCACCCCGCCTCTGCAAGGGAACAAATCCTGGCAGGATACATCCCACCATCCACCACCACCACTACCGCCCCTGCCACAATAACTGTTCCTATTTTTCCTCCCATCACCACCACAGCACCACCACCCGAAAACCTTCATCTCCATAACATCCCCTCCATCAGCCAACTCCTTAAACCAACCAAGTATGTCTGCCCCAGCATACTTATGAAGATGGGGATCTATAACAGAATCCTTACTCTTCTTGACAATTCCAACCTCTCCCGTCTATGCTTCGTATCCGAAATTCCCTACATTGAGCCAACAACAGAATTCTTCACCTACTTCCACAAAGAAGCGGTGGACATCATGGATAAAGAAAGGGACGGTGGTGACCGCATAATAACCACCAGAATCTTTAACAATGAGGTGGTCATCACTGAAAATCTTCTAAACGAAATCTTCATCGATAATCAAGACCAGTTGAAGAAAGCTAAAGCCGCTCGTACAGAACACCCCAAGTTCAACAAGCATACCTTCTGGAAAACACTAACGGGGTTACCAACCTTTGATGCAAGGACAAGCAAGGCCTCCAACATTCATTCTGACCTAGTGTGCACGCTCCACAAAATCATCATTGGCGCACTTTTCCCCATATCTGAAGGAGGAAATGTTCTTATATCTGACCTTTTTGTCCTCTGGTCAGTCCTAAACGGAATACCCGTTAACATTGAACGACATATGCTGCTCAAGCTTTCAGCTTTCGCCCTCGGAAAAGAAATTTGCACGGGTGGTCATATCACATCTATCATTAAATATCTTAAGATGGATAGACTTCTACCCAAATGCAACCCAATCAAGGGCGACATCCTTACCAACGAACAGACACTAAAGAACTCCCATATCTTAAAAGATAAGGATGGAAAGTTGCACTACGTGTTCTACCCCACAAAATCTTCCAGAGCCATGCTTCCACTTCCAGCGCTTGCTGACTATGACAAGGGCAAGCTCCTTTTCACAGATGATGAGATCGCCAAAATCATAGCCTCAGTCAAAGCCAAAGAAAAGAAAGCAACGACAGGACAGGCAGAACTCAGTATCAATGCCCCAGCAGCCAAAACATCAAAACTTCTAGTCAAACGACCTCCAGAAGGCTCGTAAAGGCACATGAGCTGTCGGGGACACCAACATCAAAACCTCATCCCGAACCTGAGCCCCCCCTCCCAGAAGAACATATTACATCCTCATCACTAGACTCTTTTATAATGAGTCTAAATGTTGAGCTCACTACCACCTCTCCACCTTCCACCACCCCAATATCTACTACCCCACCACCATCAACCACCCTTCAATCATCCTCCACACCACTTTTCACTACACCACCCTTCTCCACAACCATACCACCACCCCCACCCTTCTTCACTTCGGGCGCCCCATTCTCCACCACAATGCCTGAATTCTCCTCTTTCACATCCACCGACTTTCCACCAACATTCCCGGATCCATTTCTCTCTCTGGGTATGCCACCACTTTTTCCACCCACCACCACCCCGACATCGCTGGTGACCCCATCCACAGTCACCACGCAATTCACGGGTCCATCAACAGTGACTTTTCCGCATGACACTACCATTCCACCCCGACCCCAGCCACCTCACTCTTCATTTACTGGGGTCCCTTATACTAACGTCGGTGCAGAATTCGGACGTCAATTCGACACCATCCGAAACCTCCTCACCGACCCATCTAACATTTTGAATTCTATTTTTTCATGTGTGCAGGGTCTAACACAACAGGTTGCCCAGATTGGCGAGCAGAACCGCGTCGTGCCAGGCATCCTCCAAGGAATCCAGCAACGTCAAGATTCAGTGGCCAAGCAAGTCGACCACATCGACGACCACTGTAAAAACTTGCCCGAGTGGATCCATGGAGTACAAGGCCAGCATGAAGTGTTGGAAAAGCAAGTCGATAGGATCTCTACGCAGACTCTACCTCTGCCAGAGACCCTCCACGAGCTGAAGCAGCAACAACAAGCTTTCAGCACGCGCCTGGACGACATCAACACCACCCTCACGCAACTACATAATCGCCAGGAGGAGTCGTCAAATAATGAGCTTATTCAGCTAAGAGCTCAAGTTACTGAACTCACAGCACGACTCCTCTCTGCCGAACAACGTTACTCTGATTTAAAAGAAACCCACGAAGCACTGCTCGAAACACACGAGCACGTGCAAGTGGCATACGATGAGCTCCAATCCATCCATCGTCTGTGCAAAAAGAAAGCACAAAAGAAAACAACTGATGACGATGACGATGATGCTGTTGACGAGGAAGATTCTGACTCCTCTGCTGACTCAAACAATAGTACCTCCTCAGCTGATGACTCTGACAAGCCAGATGATGCTGGAGCAGGCCCCAGCCAAGGAGCAGAACCAAAACACCAGCAAGATCACCAAACTGGTGATAAAGATCACAAATCCCCTGCTGATACAGAGAACGTCAACATATACTTCAGGGATCAATTTCTCAACTTTTCTGCGGGATCTCTGGGGGAGGCTGCCAAAGAAGTGGCTTTTGCTGAGTTCGAAAAATGTATTCAGGGAACCAGCAGCACTATACCAGCCACAGCAACCCAGCAAATCTCTACACCCGAACCGTCAACGCCTGAACTTGAAGAATCAGAAAGAGTATGCCTAGACACTGATGACGATTTAGACACTCCTTCTGATTCTGATAAAGATTACGAGATGCAGCAGTACATGGACAACATAGAACAAACTTCTTCCCCCACACCGCAAGAGCTACCTCCTCCGCCACCTCTACCTAACCAAATGCATGATTTAGATATGGCGGCCATCTCTACCTGAGACGCACAGGATATCTTCATCCTCAACACTATAGTAGATGATGCCAAAGCAGGGGAGGATGTCATATATCAAAACACGAAGACCAAATGCAATCTGACGCGTGAAGACTTCCGTTCCTTACTTCGACCCCAGTCGCCGGTGAAGATGGCAATGTTTCGTACTCTCCTTGCCAACTCTATCGAGATCTACAAAAGCTCTCGGCGTCAGCAACCGGTTCTCAACACCTCACCCACACTGGGATTGTGCTTACTGTACAAAGAGTTCCAGCACAAATCCATTACAAGGTTGCACAGGGGGATCGCAAGAAAAGCGAGATACATAACTGTGCCTTTCCAAGTTTGTAAACACTGGTTGCTCATGATTGTGGACACTGTCGCCCGCGACGCCAAAGTGTACAATTTTTGTGCCAGTGACTTAAAGGCCGGGATAATCAATTTTGTTGGAATTGAAGCTGGGGAGGCGAGATGCATCCCTTTCCGGCTGCTAAAGCTCATATGGGCCGCGTGCCCTTCTCTCCGCCAGGACTGGAGCTCCCCCTGGTTCAAAATAATTAACCCACAAGTCCAAGCCGCTGAAGGTTCTTGGGACAGCGCTTTTTACGTCATAAGGCACATCCTAGCGCTAAACCAGCAGGTCCCTTTCGCTGAACTCGTTAATGACGATTTCCACTCCCTGCGAGGACGTTACGCCATGGAGCTTATCTGCGACAGAAGATTCTTCAACGACCCTACCATGGCGGCAGACGACGTCCCTTGTTATCTCTTTTCATCTATTCAACGTCCGCAGAGGAGACCTTTCAGACAAACCCTAGCGGCGTTGACAAAAGAAAAACACCCATCCAATGTCACCAAGCAAAGCCAATGGAATCCTTCCATCTTCGATCTTGCTCCAGACAAAGGTGACATTGATCTGATATCAGGGGTAGCTATCAAGACATCTTCATCACATATGGTACCCCAATCTGCCATTGAACCTTCATTTCCCGATTTCGATCCGGAAGCTTGCAAAACTCTTTCAGATAACGAGCTCCGACTAATAATGTCACGGCTATATGCCGAAAAAGATGAGATGGTATATATTGACGGGGATATATTGGTTATGGCAGATGCCCTCCGTGAGACCTTACAGTTCAAGGGTTCCATGTCTGTAAGTGTAATGATTGCTTATCAATACTTGCTTGCACGGAATCACAACACAGTCTATATGGTGTCAGCTTACATGAAGGATGATCTTCTCGGGCTGAAGAACTTCGGAACAAAGGAGTCAATCATCTCTTATCTCCAACATACAACTCCGAAGTTCATCATGTTACCTTTCCTTCATCAAGAGCACTGGATGTTACTGGCAACCAATCTTCACGAAGGAACAACAATAATCTACAATAGTTCCGACAGCCAGTATGATCCAAAACGGAAAGCATACACTACAACTCCAAAGACACCAATGGAGGAGGTGGCGAAGGAGTGTGCTGACAAATTACACGATCTTTTGGGTCAGCACACGCGGGCATATGACAGAGATCACTTCAAATCACCAGCCTTCTGCCACAAGTGCCCCCAGCAAATCAGGGAATCAAATGACTGTGGCTTCCACATCCTCTACTGGATGTATACAATTCTTGCCCTTCACAAGCCGGTAGAGGACATGATAGAGGTGGATTATCACGCACTACGGGGAAAGTTCACAGCCAACTTACTCAGAACACATGGGGCAAATAAAGGATTAACCGAAGCCTGAATGCCCTTGTCCATGCATTTCTCAACCTATCACTTTGACACTCTGTGGACAGAGTGTGTGATAAGTTAGGGGGGGAGTGCATTGGACAAGGGCGAGGTATCATTCTACTTCAACCCTTCTTTTTTTTCGCATATCAATTTTCAAACTTTCTGTCCATATTTAGACTTTTTCCAGTAATTTTTTTTCTTCAATAAAATAACTTTTAAGTATAACTTTCATCCTGGAAAGAATCACCTTAGCTAAGTTAGAGATAAAGTAGTCCTCATATAATTAATAAGATTAGCATATAGGCATGAAATGGCGAATTCATAAATTTCATTCACTATTGGTTTCTATACTTTTACTTCAATTCTATCTCAGACTCTTCACAGGTCAACTTCAGGGCCAAAGCGAACCAAAAACTCTCAAAGTCAAGAGGGAAATCAGGGAAATCCAAAATCAAGAAATCTCGCGAGCGGACCACCAATTAAAAATAAGTGCATGTCAGGAACCCTAAGAACAGTTTTCTTCTTTCAATAAAAGAGGCTTGGCCGCCCAATCAAAAACCCTAACAAAACCCACTTCCTAAGCCTGTGAGATTCGAATAAAAGCCAGAGTGCTGAATAAAAACATGAGAGTTGTGCCACGCATAAGGACCTATATGAAGAGCCAACAAAGATCTCACCCGGCCGGTACATACAGCTGCCCTCATGAAGGCAGATGTGTCGTGCCCGGTAATGAGATCCTAAGGTTTCCTAATATATGAAAAGGTTGATAAAAGAGCTCACCCGGCCGGTACATTCAGCTGCCCTCATGAAGGCAGATGTGTCGTGCCCGGTAGTGAGTCTCTAAAAAGCATAGACAAACCCTTCCCCACTTGAAGGGGGAGTTACACAATAAAGCCTTTTAAGCCAGCCCTCATACCCACTCTAGCTATCGGTAGGTTTCTCCAAAGAAGTATAAAACTGATTAGAGTCGATGACATGCACATAATAAGAAAGGTGGTCCCAATGCGAGATTCACGATATGAAAGGAACCTGAGATCCATGCAACTTTTGATACTCGAAAGAGTTAGTGTAAGCAGAAGCCCTAATAAGACCTTGCTAGATCTCTGACCTAGAATTGAAGCAAGAGTATGGAAACCCTAATCAAATAAAATCACCTCACCATTACATGCCTTAGCTCTATCTAACTTGAGGACAAGCTAGACTCTAAGTTAGGGGGGGTGATAACCTCAAACTTTGTGACGTTATCTTATTTAGTTATCTTTAATTCTCCATACTCTTTCTTAGATAAATTAGATAGAATCATTAAACTTTTTTACTTTATTGCGGATACACCAATAAAATAACTTTTCTTCTTTTTCATTACAGAAAACACAAAAAAATTACAAAGACTCCTCATGGTCCCAAGACCGCGAGGAGGCCTCGCGGTCCCAAGACCACGAGAAGGCCTCACGGTTTGGGACCGCGAGAAGGCCTCGCGGTCCCAAGACCGTGAGAAGGCCTCACGATCCCAAGACCGCGAGAAGGCCTCACGGTCCCAAGACCGCGAGAAGGCCTCACGGTCCCAAGACCGCGAGAAGGCCTCGCGGTCCCAAGACCGCGAGAAGGCCTCGCGGTCCCAAGACCGCGAGAAGGCCTCGCGGTCCCAAGACCGCGAGAAGGCCTCGCGGTCCCAAGACCGTGAGAAGGCCTCGCGGTCCCAAGACCGCGAGAAGGCCTCACGATCCCGAGACCGCGAGAAGGCCTCACGGTCCCAAGACCGCGAGAAGGCCTCACGGTCCCAAGACCGCGAGAAGGCCTCACGATCCCAAGACCGCGAGAAGG
The DNA here is from genome assembly GCA_963693085.1 of Alisma plantago-aquatica. NCBI lineage: Eukaryota > Viridiplantae > Streptophyta > Magnoliopsida > Alismatales > Alismataceae > Alisma > Alisma plantago-aquatica. The sequence continues at coordinate 305,447,373 of OY856409.1, forward strand.
CAAACAGTTTCAAGACCGTTTGAGACCAAACGGTCTCAAGACCGTTTGAGACCAAACGGTCTCAAGACCGTTTGAGACCAAACGGTCTCAAGACCGTTTGGGCTCAACTTGAGCCTATAAATAGGACCTCAAGGGTCACTTCAAAAGGATCGAATCTCAGATGTCCAGAGGCTGCCTCTCTAGCTCCAGAGCACTTTTGTCTTCCATCCACTGCCCCAAGGCTGCCAGTTTGAGATCCGCATTCCATCACCAAGCTATCTTCTCTCTCCTCTCAACAGCAAAGAAGGTGGGAAGAGAAGATCCTTCATCAAGTCAACCACGAAGTGCGAAGATCGTTGCTCTCTTCACCAAGGGTTCAACTTTCCCTCCTCCGTGGAGATGACGTTCTTTCTCTCTCTTCTCGCCTCCTTCTTTGTCCTTGACATGAGCGAGTAGTTTCATTCACTAGGGTGCGGGGAGTAGCCCCGCTACCCATGTTTTCATTTCATGCAATGTAATTCAATAATTTGTAATATAGATACTCTTCTTTTCAGTTCAACATCAATCGTTTAATGAATGCTAGTTGCCTGATCATCAACTTGTGTTACTTATTATCTTTTGGTATGAATTGTCTATGTTTGTACCCTTAGATCTGAATATCGATTGAATGTTGGTTTTAGATGTATGTAGTCACCATATGTCTGTTTCGGTATCTAGGAGTGCTTTCATGAGTGGAGTAAACTCACCCCCATCATTGCACTTTCATACTATGAAATGGAATCAGTTGACGTATGGAAGTGCAATCTTGGTAAGGTCCAGGAACACATTTCATGAAGGAGTAATGCGAAGCATGTGACCATTCATTATGGAATGGCTGGCATTGCAATACTCCACACTTCTCGTAGCTAGTTATCCGAAAGGAAGCTAGGACTACAAGATACTAACTGATTTGACTCTCTTTGCAGGTTGTTTTATTATGTTGCATGTCTTGATCCATGTGTAGTGGTGTGAAACCCGATAACATCCTAGTGGCTTTTAATCATTGTTTACAACCTTAATCTCTACTTTCTTGCTTTACTTTCCTCGCACTTAGTTTAAAACCAAATCAAACTTTCGATCTAAATATCAACTATTAAGAAGTTAAGTACGACTAAAAACATTTTCCATCTTGATTTCATCAAGACCGTTGTCCCGAGGATTCGACCCTTAACTATACTACGATAAGACTTCCGCGTGTCTTAGCACACGTGGGTGGAGTTCTTACCATAGTACTAGCAAGGCTAAACCTAGGGATTCATCATCTCTAGGATTTTTAGTGGTGTTGCAAAACTCCATCAGTATTCTAGTTTAGGACATATCATATGACATATCTCAGAATTCTCATATATTGGAGTTTAGGTTCTCTGACCTTCTCCCTATGGGTCTCACTCACTTTGGATTTAACCCTAAAATTGGTCCTAACACTAGAGGTCCTCCTTTGTAAAAGAGCTTGAGGCTCATACTGACTCACATCCTATCTTAACTTATCATATCTTATCATATAAAAGCCTAGTTACTTGCATCATCCAAGCTTATCTCCTCAAAACCGAACTTAAGTCCTCAAAGACAAACATTGATCATCATAAACCATCTTATATCATCTACATAAGACCTACATACAATCATAAAAACTTATTTCATCTATTCTATCTATCATATATTCCAACAAGGCTATAGACATCTAATCTAGAACTACTCTCTCTTCTAGACTGATGTCATTCACTTTCACTTATGTTGCATGACCACCTCCTACTCGTACATGTGTGGGGATACATTTTTGTAATACATATATATAATAAAATATTATATAGTTTTTCTCCAAGAAAACAAGCGTCAAAGAAAACTACCAAGGTTTGATTCGATTGGAATCAAAAACCAAATCCAGAAAATGAGTGTCCCACACATAGTAGAGAGTACAGTGCCATGAAAACTAGTGAAAAGGGTGAGAACATGGTGTAGACAAGTGTAGCTACTCTATACAATGAGCGCCATATGTCTAGGGTTTCTCTTCCCGTGATGTACGTCATTTCCAAATAGTGCAATGTCCCATACCGCTGCACTACAAGGAAAGAACGACATCTAAGGACTTGCTACTCAACAAGAACCAGTCTAGACCTAGTTCTCAGACATCTAGGTGCTAACCTAGAGGCTAGGTCAGATCTAGTCTCTAAAAGATGACTAATCTAACCCTAAAAGATTATTAAGATTCAAGGTTCTTTAGTTTTGAGTCGCATGATGAGAAAATGTCAGGCTTTGCTATTGTTCATGCTCTGATACCACCTGTGACATCCCCAGATTTTCTAAAACTTAGCCTAATGTGTGATGTTTAAATTGGGATTCTCGTTGAGGTGAGGGTTTCAATTTGGATGTCACACATCAGATTAAGTTTTAGAAAATCCAGGGATGTCACAATGAGGCTATCAAAGTCATTGTACAAGTCCCAAGAAGCTTTATTGCAAAATCTGTGATGGTGCATACCTTTCTTGACAAGTTTGATTAGAACAAGACTCTAGGAAGATGTTCAATGATAGCCATAGGGAAACTTTGTATGAACTTGAGGTTGGAAGCTTCTTTATCTAGCCTTTCATGGAGATGTCCATGCTTTCCATAGAAACCCAATCCCATTACACCAGACTCCATAAGGGTGTTGGTAAAGAGTTGCACTTCATTGTGGTCATAGTGAGTGCTCCCATGCTTTTTGAAAGGGTCTAGTGTGGTATTGAAGTTTCGTACCACAAGCCAAGGTTCATCAAACCTCTTCCTCATATCCTCAATATGTCACCATAAGAGTTTGAAAATAGAGATGTTAGGATGGCATAAAAGAATGTAACAAGGAGGGTACTATTTAATCTACAGGTAATAAACTAATGATGGTTGTTGATGATCTCTACATTACACTTCATGTATTTCCCACATATCTAAATCCCTTCAGAAACTCCATGAGCCTTGACCCAGTAAGACCGATCAAGACCCAACCGTTTGATGGTACGACTAGCTCTTAGACTGCTAATGCGTGGCTTGAGGATAGCAATAAGATTTGTGCTCCTAGTATTCATGAGTTCCCTCATGGTATGATAGGTATCGTTGTCAATACCACACACATTCCAGAAGAGGATATCCCACATGAAATAAAAAGTAGAGGAGGGCAATGTCACCTGAAGGCCTTCAAACTCCACTGGCGACTAGTTCTCCTTGTTGTCATCAAACTCAACAATTTACTCAACTAGCAAATGAGAGATTTTCCTCTTTGTTGTTAACAATTATTTGGTCCCATTCTTCTTCATCCTGACAATAATTCCCTTGATTGTTATACCACTTTTACATAATACAGTCCTATTCGACTACTTGGGGTCCAAACACTTCTTATAACCTCTAGTCTGAGCGAATATAGGCATTGAGACTGAAGTTTCTATGTTCGCTATGTATCCATTCCTGTTGAGGAATTCTCTCCTAATATTGCCTCATATGAAGTCCTCGATAGGTCCTGTTGTGCCTCTTAGAATAGCTTCCTCAATTACTCTACCAGTGCCATCTAGGATAGCTTCAATAACCTCACCCACTTCCTAATTAATCATTGTGTGGTTTTCTTCATCCTCCACAAAGGCCACATGTTGAGTATTAGTTGTTATCATTCCCTCATTTTCCCTTCTCATTGAACCCTCCATCCTATCCTCCATATTAGTTACAATCCTTTTCTTTGCCTTCTAGACTCGTGCAGTTCTTGTATTGCAGGTCATTTCATAGTTCCCCTGTGCTTCCACAAAATCTAGGGAGGCAAACATGTTTGCCTGGTTAGTTTGGATTCTTTGAGTAGTGTTCTAGACTAATGGCTATGTTTGGTGTCAGTTTTGATGGTGCTTTATGTTGAATCTGCCTCTTTGTGTCGACCACTAGTCTCCTTGGCTATCTTAGTTGGCTCTACAGGATTGATCAATGGTGTTAGTGTTCTGTTGTTGCACATGGGACAATCCTTCTTAGCATATTCCTTCCAAATGACCTCTATTGACATAAAAAGACAATGAGACATGGATGAATTCATACTCTACAATGTACTTAACATTGTTAATAAGAATAGCGGGTATGAGGGGCTTTTTTGTGTCCATTTCAACCACCAAGCATGCAAATTTACATCTGTTTCTTCTAATGGTATGGCTATCAATCTTAATGAGCGTCCCCAGGGCTAGCCCCAAATACTCAAACATTATTAGTACATATAAATGCAACAAAAAGTTTAGAACTCGGACCCACATGACCAAGTAGGTAGGTAGTTCCTCTGACGCCTTGAAAGTAGGATACCACTCCCAGATAGCCAGTCAATTTCCAAATATCTTCCATGACCAACTAGTCATAGTCGTATCAAAGCCCTTTCTACAGGGAATCTGCATGACATAATGCATCTGATCTAATTCGTATATGTTGAATCTACTTGTCACACCCCAAAAAGTTTTCATATGGTCTGACATCATCATGTAGTTCATCTCATTGCTGATGAGTTTGGACACCATAGCATAATGTCATGGTTCAATAGAGGGCTAGTCTGTTTGAGGTTTGATGGAAATGCTTGGTAGGCCATCTTTCTATCCAAACTCAACATCCTTGTCAGCCAAGTTTCTTTTGAATAGCTTATCTAGGAAAAATGATGACCATGCTGATGCGTCCCTACTATAGGTTGCCCTTCTTTTAATAGTTGGGGTGTCTACAAGCCCAAACATGGTAGGTGCTCCAAGAATTTCTCGCTACCATCCTACTAGATGGCTCACCACCCAACGCTCCTATATAATCTAGGGGTATCCCTCCGTAGGGGAAATCAATGCCCCTTGTGATGTATTTGTATATCTCCTCATCCCTCTCCATTAATTAAATAAAATCCCAATGGAAGGTATCATGACCTCAACACCACCCTGCTTTGAAGTGTTATCAATGTTAGCGTTCATCTTCATCCCCTTCCCTGATAGTGAAGGCACCCCTCTGTTCATCTTGTTCATGGCCTTGTATGACAACCTTACTCCTACCTCCGCCTCTGCCAAACCCTTTCTCCCCTTGTCCCCTACATCGCAACATGCCTATTTTATCCTACCTCCATTATAAGTAGAGAAAACTTACCTTTCATATACATATATATATATATATATATATATATATATATATATATATATATATATATATAGACGCACACACAAACATATATATAGAGATATGGATATTCATGACTGATTATATACTAAATATGAACGGTAAGATATGGTCATGATCAACACCATGATTTATGGTCCCCGAACTTTATTAATAGTATAAGCATATTGGATCTTGAGGATGCTTGATGCAAATTGTTTGATAAGATGATTACGCATGGATGAAGTAGTATGATGCAAGTTACTAGTAATAATAGTGGTGCCACTAGTTTTTTTTAGGCTACCCTCACTCTTATTTGTAGTGACCTATAAAATGTAGTGAATGGATCAACATAAACATCATGTGAGACTCAAATTTGGACCTAGATATGTTTGGAAGTGTTTGTATTCATGAAACACCCCAAACATATGTTCCTTAGGACGTATTCAGATCAAATAATTATTTAGTTTCTTTCTAGTTGATTAGAATAGATAACATCCTATGTCTATAATTTGGAACCACTACCCTTTCTTTGCTTCAAATATATTTATCTAAGTATTGTAATATTGAATAGAAAATCAAAGACTATTGTGGTTAGATATCAATTTTCAACAATCAATAGAAAGAATCCACTAGATTACGTAACGCTAACATTCATTTTGGTTTAGTGAAAGTTATGTAACTAATGTGTCAACAGTTAATTATTTGAGTGTTAATATATAATAGCAAAATGCTAGGTGGCATTGGGTAGCTCTATGATAAGTTTAATTGAAGTTGAGAACACAATTACCATCAAGAGTTTGAAATTGTAACATTATGATTTATTGGGTATCATAACCCAATGGATTCGACATTCATATATAGATTGCTTCATATTTGAACCCTATATGGGTGTTACATGAGTATACACATACTTGAAACCTTATTTAGATTAAATTTAAGTAGACACTAGACCCTTATAACTACGCCTAGGTTTTCGTACATTTTGTGCAAATGTAGTCGGTCCCAAGCCAGGGTAAAGGGGAAGGGTTGGTGGTAGGTTGACTACCAACCTATAAAAACTTTATCACTCTTTCTATGACATGGATCCTTATAAAAATTTCATTGGAGCATCCCTACCTAGCAACGTGCTGCATCAACACCCGGGTGTAGTGATAAATACGCAAGGGGTTTCAACACAGCGACGCCCGGTTGTGTTGAAGGACAAACAAGGGTTTCTGCATCTTGGACGAGTATGGCTAAAGAAACTAGTCATGCTGCATCATCGCTCGGATGTAGTGAAAAATGTGCAAGGGTTTCCACTTCTTGGACGGTTGTGGGTAAAGAAGCTAGGCCTGCCGCATCATTGCCCGTATGTAGTGAAAAATGTGCAAGGGCAACATTTTCAATGAAGGCAAGTACAGAAGCACGTTCAGCAAAAAATGATTAGAGTTGGATCTTGGAATATTGGCTCTTTGATAGGGAAATCTTTGGAGATAGTGGATACCATGATGAAAAGAAAAGTCAATATAGCTTTCTTGCAGGAAACCAAATGGACATGGGAACGTTGTAGAGAGATTGGAGACACAAGATACAAAATTGGGTATACATGTATTGATAAACATAGAAATGGCATAGGTATTATTGTTGATAAGATGTTGAAGGATGATGTTGTTAAGATTACAAGGATGGGTGACAAAATCATAGCTATCAAGGTTGTTCTTGGGGAAAATATTTTTAACATTATTAGCGATTATGCCCCCCACGTTGGTCTTAGCGAGGATGCTAAGAAGGATTTTTGGGATGACATGGATGAATTGATGCAAGGAATATCGATAGAGGAGAAGATTATTATTAGGAGTGATTTAAATGGCCATGTGGGGAGTAGCAATATTGAATATGAGAGAGTTCATGGTGGTTTTGGATATGGCAGTAGGAATAGAGAAGGAGAGAGGATATTAGATTTTACAGTTGCATATGATATGATTTTGGCAAACACCCATTTTAAGAAAAGAGAATCTCATAAGATTACTTTCAAGAGTGGGCACAACTGTAGCCAAATTGATTACCTCCTTACAAGGCAGGTGGATCGTAATATATGCAAGGATTGTAAAGTGATTCATGGTGAAGAACTCATGACCCAAAATAGGTTGGTTTTGGATATTTATATGAAGATCAATAAAGGCAAGCATAATAGAAACCAAGATAGTAGGATCAGGTGGTAGAATCTTAAAGGAGAAAAGAAATTGACTTTTCATGATAAACTCGTCAAGGAGAGAACTTGGAACTTGGCGTCTGATGTTAACACTATGTGGCATAACATGAGCTCCTGCATAACAAAAATTTCCAAAGAGGTTTTGGGGGAGTCTAAAGGTTGTGGGCCTCCACAAAAAGAGACTTGGTGGTGGAATGATGAAGTACAAAAGGCTATTAAAATGAAAAGGGAGATCTATAGGAGCTTGCCCAAATCTCGAGATGATGCAATGTTCCAAAGATACAAGCAAGCAAAGAAATAAGCTAAAAAGGTTGTTTGGGAGGAAAGGGTTAGATACTTTGATGATATGTATAAGAATCTAGACACTAGAGAAGGGGATATATATATATATATATATATATATATATATATATATATATATATATATATATATATATAATGGCTCGTATAAGAGAAAGGAAAGGAAGAGACTTGAGTCAAGTAAAATGCATCAAGAATGAAGATGGAAGAGTATTGATGAAGGATGATGATATCAAGAACCGGTGGAGAAATTACTTCCATAATATTTTCAATAGAGATATTTCATATAATGGTAGTGACTCGTGTGACATTAATACAAGAGATATCATTTACACATGATGAGTTTCACCATTGGAGGTCAAGAATTCTTTAAAAAAGATGAAAATGAGAAAGGCATGCGGACTAGACGGTATTCCCATTGATGTATGGAAGAGTATGGGGGATGAAGGAGTTATGTGGTTAACAAAGTTCTTTAACAAGATCATGAAGACCAAGAAGGTGTCAGATGAGTGGAGATATAGTACTATAGTCCCCATCTACAAGAACAAAGGTGATGTTCAGAGCTGCCCAAAATACAAAGGTATCAAGTTGATGAGTCACACGATGAAGCTTTGGGAGAGGATTATTGAGTAGAGGTTAAGATCTATAATGTAGGTATCAAACAACCAATTTGGTTTCATACCTGGAAGATCAACAACATATGCTATATTTCTGATAAGGAGGCTTATAGAGAAGTATAGACAAAGCAAAAGAGATCTTCATATGGTATTTATTGACCTAGAAAAGGCTTATGATCGAGTACCCAAAGAATTGGTGTGGATGGTTTTGAAGAAAAAGGGTGTGCCAATCCAATACAGTGACTTGATCAAAGGCATGTATGATAGCTCTACTGCAAGGGTCAAGACTCCTGGTGGAGAGACACCAACTTTTCCTATCACAGTTGGGGTACACCAAGGATCCACACTCATCCCATATCTGTTTGTTCTTGTTATGGATGAGTTGATAAAGAATGTTCAGGATGATATTCCATGGTGTATGCTATTTGCTGATGATATTGTTTTGATTGACAAAACTAAAGATGGATTGAATGATAAAATTGAATGTTGGAGAAAGGCATTGGAATCAAATGGATTGAGGATTTGTAGGAGAAAAACTGAGTATATGAATTGCGATTTCATCCAATCTTGGAGTGTGAATGATGGAGCCAAGTTGGACAAAGTAGATATACCAAAATGTGATAAATTTGTTACTTGGGTTCTATTATTCAAATAGATGGGGATGTTCAAAATGACATTTGTCATCGGATCACTACAGGATGGTTGAAATGGATTTTTATGTGATCAGAAGATCCCTCGTAGGTTAAAAAGTAAGTTTTATAGAACAGCTATACAACCAACCATGATCTATGGGAATGAATGTTGGGTGGTGAAGAAACAAGGTCTCAACAAGATGAACGTGGCTGAAATGCATATGCTGAGATGGATGTGTGGGAAGACTAGAAAAGATCGCTTGAGAAATGACTATATCAGGAATAAAGTGGGGGTGGCGAGCATTAAGGTCAAGTTGCGTGAGGGCCGACTGAGATGGTACGGACATGTGCAATGTAGACCAGCTAGTGCGCCTATACAAAGCAATGCTATTGAGCCAAACACTATAAATAGAAGAAGAGGAAGAACATGGGATGAGCTTATAAAGAGAGATTTTGAATCTCTACATCTCAACCAGAATATGGCCCATGATAGAGAAGAATGGAAATGAAGGATCCATGTAGTTGACCCCAACATAGTTGGGACTGAGGCTTAGATGATGATGATGATGATGAGACATTGGACCCTAATACTTCATAAGGTGACCATAGTTCAAATTATTACATTGTAATGGTTGATAGAAGATACTAGTTTAGGGAATTATATAATTGTGATGAAATCAATCTTCTACTATTCATGACACACTGGACCCTTAGACTTCATAAGGTGACCATAGTTTGCAATGGTTGATAGAAGATACTGGTTCAGGGAATTATATAATTGTGATGAAATCAGTCTTCTACTATTCATGATAAGAGTGTTGATTGACCAAATACATTACTTTGCTTATTATTATTTCAACTAGGATATACTTTGAAGTTTTATGAGTTGCATTGATTCGTGAATATGTAATATTATTCATGTGTTAATTTAAGGAGCAAAAATATTTTATAAGTACATGTTGATAAGAGATAATTATATGTTAAAATTCAATGTGATCCAATCTTCTAAACAATTAAATAATACATAATTACCGTTGAGGTAAATTCAAGTTTTCATGGAATATAATGAGGGTTAAGTGATCATGTATTTTAATTTAACTATTTTTTTTACATTCATACATCAACAAAGTTTATATGAAGCACCCATATGAAAATTCAAGGGAAACAAAGACTTTTGAGGACTTGTGGAAGCTTTTTTTGGTTTTCAATGACAATTAATCATGTTTCTTATTATACTTTAAAATTGTTTCTAATGTTCAAAGTAATGTATTCTAAGATCATATTAGAGAGATTGATAGCGTTCATCATGGTAAATTTTTGTTTAAGTGTTGATGTTGTAACAATTATCAAGTTAAAATATAGGTCAGATTATATTTAGAATTTACAATATAAAGTATTAAAGTACCAGGCTACCAAGATTATATAGATAAAATGAAAACATGTTATATCTACTTTTCAGATAATTGATTTATCACTACTTAGGCATATATGTTTGATGAATTTTAATGTACACTTCATTATCTTGTAGATCCAATATTAGAGGAGCATGTAAATTTTCAAAGACAAGTATATTGTTGATCTCTCCATTGCATAGGGATCATACTTCTCACAAAATAGGTTGCATCCTTTCTTATTGTAGTGCCTTCCACAAATATTATGAGAAAGATGGGACATGAAATGGTTCCATGGGAGCCTGAGTAGCCACATCTCACAAAGAAACTATGATGGTAGAGAGGAGTGGAAGGAAGAAAAGGGAATTGATCAACCATTGTGGACCACTTGTCATAATCTAGACAACCCAAATTCATATAAGAAGGTAATAAATTCATAATTCATCTCTTATGATCCATTACTCAATTTAGTATGGATTAGAAAATCAATTTAAATATGTCTATACCACTTGCCAAGTGTTTTCATGCTTTATATATAGTGGTATTAATAAAAAAGAGTAACATATTAATTTTATATGAGGAATAATTGTGACATATAGCTAATATTAATCTATAAATCTCATATTTTATTAGCGAAACACTAATTATATGTACACAATACATTTTGACTTTGAACTTATCACATAATATGTTATTGTCTTATTATAAAACATTGCTAGTAGAAACCCTTATCTCCTCCTAGAACTAGAAGTGTTAGTAAAAAAAATCTATGATCATCATGAAAATATCCTATATACAATACAAATATGATTATCGAGTATGATAATGATCATGATTATTAGGCTTAGATAAAGGATATAAACATGTTCTCTAGATCTTAGTTCAATGATGAGACTCTAAGTTAAAATATAATATGAATTGCATGATGATAATGGTATATCACACCTAAAATAGGGAAGTGAGTTCTTACATAAATACAAAACATTAATATTATTCAAGATAACTCAATGGATAATGACTCTTTAATAGCTAAGGTAACCCTAGATGATCAAAATAATATCTTAGAATAGTAAATTTGGGACTTGAAAAGCAATTTATGTCTTTCTACATGAGTATTTCTCTTAGTACCAAATATCAACACAAGTTAAGGGATTTTTGCACTTTAGGTACATGGACCAAAATAATTTAGTTTCTTATTTATATTAAGAATTCTAGTCTAGATGATTAGATCTAGAATGTCTTAATTTTTATTGCAGTATCAAGCGTTCTTTTAGATATCCAATACATGTAACTATGAGAGTTTTATCTTCCATATATTCTTGTGTGTCAAGAATATGCATAGTTAACTTTTAAATTATCATATTTGTTGTTTTGTATTTCACTTTATTATTATACATAATTGAGAATATTCTAGAATGACAAATAGAAAATCAAGAATTGCATATTCTAATTAAGATAATGAATGGTTGAGATTTTAGATTTATAAATTGATATAGAAAATAAGAAACCATGCCATAGAAGAATGTTCTGTTTCAAGTCTTGATTACAATATATAAGTACTTTGGCACATGGAAGGTGTTCAATTGAATAGAACACACTTTATGCCATATAAGAGACTTTGGTGTCAACATGAGAGTTTTTGGTTAACTGATAACACCTTTCTATTGATATAATGAATTTCATGCCAATCGAAAAGGTACTTCACATGAATAGAAGGTGATTCATGCCAATATAAGAGGAATTATTGTATGATGGTGGCCACAAATATATATATATATATATATATATGAATTAAATAAAGAAATTTTCTAGATTAATTGTATAAGATTTCAGCCTTTATTTTTAGTTTTCATTTCATTTATATTCCACTTTACTTATTTGTTAGTGTCTCTATCTTATTTCTCTATGTTTTCATATAATTTTTTCAATGTAAACTACAATGTGGTATCATCACATCCTTTGTCAGTAAACTATCTTGACTTGTGGAAAAAAGTAGGAAGTGATTTTGAACCAGAAACTATTACATAAGAAAGTCCAAAAGAAAGCATCATACATTTACACAATTGCTTGGGACACCATATGGTGTACTAATTCTGAAGGAGGTATGGGCATCCAGAAAATGGAGGATTGGGTAAAGGGAGGTATGAACAAAAACGTGTGGGCATTTGAAAAAAAATGTGTGGGTCAAATGGATTCACAACAAGTATCTTGTTGATGATTGTATAGTTTGGAGCTATCTGCCTAAACAAAACAATAGGTGGTATTAGAAAAATATTCTATGACAAAGATATCCAGTATCCCACCTTGTGAGGTTTGACATTGGCCAGAGTCTCAATATCTCATTGTGGCATGACCCTTGGGTCCAAGGAGATTACCTTGAAAATATCATTGGTTCCAACCCAAAGATGCAAAACCACTTTGGGAAAGACCAAAAAGTCAGTGAATTAATAAACAATGGTGAATGGATCATTCCTGAAACTAGAGGAAATGAGAAACTGATGAATATATGCAGTAGTATATCTCTAAGCAAAGAGGATAAATGATACTCCCAAGACTTCCCATATTTCACCCTTAGAGGAGCTTGGAACCTTATTAGATGTAAGAATCTAGAAGTACTTTTGGTCAAATGGCTACGGCATTACAATATGCCAAGAAGAGTATTGATTCACTGCTGGAAGAAATTCCATTGCAAGCTATTAATTGAAGACAAGATGTAATTTAGGGGATTTTCCATGGCTTCTAGATGTTGTCTTTGCGAACAAGTTGTTGAATCCAACATACACTTGCTATGGGAATGTCAATTCTCTGCAATTGTTTGGGAGCGATCCAGAAACACTCTATCTAAAATCCCAATAGATCTAGAGGATGCGACCTACCTCACTAGTAAATCTAAACATTGCATGGTGATCTTAATCTTGTATCATGTCTAGTTGATGCAAAATAGAGTATTATCTGATGAGGTCAAACGGAATCTGAACTTTGTAGGGCATGATATAAGCCAAGATTTTAAAGCATTATATTTGTATAGATAGGTTTTGCTTTATAACCTACACATGTAAATGCCTGGTTATGTTTGAATAAAGGGGAGGAACACACTTAACAATAAAAAGGCATCATAATCTAAAATAACATACCTCATTAATGGAAAGAAACCAAAGATAAAAAAATCTCAGATTCCCATCCATGTACATCTGTCATGAGCAAAAAAAGGAAAATAAAACCCTTACATTATTTACGTCCAAAATAACCTTTAAATCTTATGAAGGTGTTACTACATTAACTAGCATAATAATCATTATTGCAACAAAATATTAGATATGGGTCATAGATTAACAAAACTCATATTTAAAAGATACATGTTTCTCATAGTGACGTATCATATTTATCAAAATATATAACAACATGATTCTTCTGTCAATTCTTCATATAGAGAAACAAGAAAACAAATATCCTATGATATCTTTCTTTCTCTAGAGAACCAAAAAGATGATTTTTCAGTCTTATCATGAAATCCACCTAAAATAGCTAACATACATTTGGATCTCCATTTCAACAAATTACAGATGAAATCACAAAGAAACCTCACAATAAGGCCAACAAGAGTGGATAAAATAACATCTTAATACAAACCTATTGAAAATCCAAAAAAATCATGACAGATCATAATCTAATGACAAAAACCTTGACAATCAGGAGTTACAATTCAAAGACAAATAGATAAGCTCAAAAATCTAGAGAATTAATGATTAAGTAAACATATAAGATGAAAAGTAATAACCAAAATTATCCAAAAGAGGAATCATATATAACCCATCTAGGAATACACATGAAATGCTCTTAAATCAAGTCCATATACTTATCCAAATACTTACATTTAATATATCTATTTTTGGGATTTGGGCTTCCTTATTACCTAGACCCATTGCATAATATAGACCTAAAAGGTCAATCTTTTTCAAAATATCTTGAATAAGGGAATTGTTATCTTTATTCTTGATATGCTTAATGAATTGATGAATAACAAATAACATGTTTTGTGTCTTCATCACTAGTAATATAAAGGAAAAAGAAAGAAGGCAGTGAAATACCCCATCTTTTGATGAACATAGTAGTTAAAAGTCAATTATGTCTCTCTTTCCAACCATCGATTTGAAACCTTCTGGGGTTTTTTAGCTCCATCAAATGTTGAAGGAAGAGAACCATGAGAATTAATTATAACTTTGAGGCACATCCTTGATCTCAATTTGGTATTTTCTGAACATATTTTAATTTATCTTTTCCACCTTTAGGATTATAAATGATCCTAGAATATTAACTAAACTTTCATGAACCCTTAATTTCTCAAAGTGTTATTCATTCCTCATCATAAGACTACTAGGTTTAAAATTTGTGTTTGAGCTGTGATTCATGATGCATTATTTTGCAAAATTGTCCACTATGAATATAGATCTAGAAAGGCAAGGGTTTGTCTAAATAAAATATTAGCTCCATCTCCCATAATGTAACTTGCATCATTCTTCAAGATGTTCCTTCCTCTTAAAATTGTTTTACAATACCTAGCATTGTATCTATTGTCACATATGTTCCAATGGAGACTTGCAAAGGTATTTTTCATGTATCATTTTTATCCATATTGTGTCTTTTTATGACACAATTCCACCCATGCAAGATATCTTTTCTAGAATTGTCTACGTAAACATTAATTTCCATGGACCCCTTGGATTTAGGTTTGATAACTGTATCACACCTAATCAAGAGGCCATTAGATTTGTATCTCTAATTTCCCTAAAAGAATATACTTGTCAAATCTTCTCAATGTCATCAATGACGAAGATAACATACTTTAATTATTAAGAATTCAAATACCACTCATGATTGGGATTATACATCCACATGAACTGACAATTAAGAAAAAAAGACAAGAAAAGAGTGTACCTACAAGGTTGGGAGTGTTGTTTTAGTGTGGAAGCATGTACATAATCTAAGATATTAAGTTAAAACTTCATATTTTCATACTCTAGTATGAAATGTTGTCTCGTAAGTGTTGCTAGGAGGCTTTTTTCTAATGATCGGTGAGAACTTATTTTATACACTAGTTTATGATGGTTTTATTTCTATTATATTTTTTATGAATATCATGTCTGTGACATCCCCAAGTGAATAAAAATGTGACGGCTTTTTATGCTTCTTCTCATGTACTATAGAAATTAAAGTGTTACTAGAGAAAGAAAACCAACAGTTCATAAATTTTATGAATATTCTGTCTACGTCTATACTTCTAAAGCATATGCATATGGATCTATTTAGACCAATGATAACACAATATCTTGGTGGAAGAAGACAATTTATTATTTGGATCCACTTTCTACCTAGAAAAAACATAATACACTTGACATAGATGGATCCTCTTTAGCCCTCCATATAAAGAAGGGACCTCACAATAATAAGGTTTAACCAACCTTCCAGACAATTAGATGAGTCAATATCTATGAATGGGATACAATGAAAAGGTACTCTGATCACTACAAATACAATTTTATTCTTGTCATCCATTTCTTGTCCACTCCATCATTGACATCTACATCATGGGGTTATTCAAGCTTCAACATATGGAGGACATATGGGGTCGTTCAAGTCTCTCTTAGTCAACCAAATCCATCAATGGATTCTACTTCAACCATATATACAAGACAAATATGTTCTTGTCCTCATAGATCTTATACTTTAATGAGGAAATGCTTTAACAAATCCAGTGATTTTAGTTATTGATATTATCAATGTATTGATAATTAAACATGAAATCCTCTTACAGTCTTCTCCACCTATAAAAACATGTCAATGGAAATTAAAATAATGAGAAAATATATCATGATAGATGAAGCATGCATAAAATAGGACCACTATCATGATCATACTCTCATCTCTTTATCTCACATCAGTAATTTTATTTTTTCCTCACAACACCCTTCCTAGAGCTCAAATATATTAGGTACGTGAATTCAATAAACAAATTATTTATGACATTTCTGAGGTAATAAATAATTTTATGATTGTGTCTAGAGAAATGATGGATTTTTTGGGTATCTCTCCCTATGTAGATTTTTATTATCTAATCTGCTACTATACAACAAGCTCTCTTGGCAAACTCATTTTTAACAAGACCATAATTTTTAGAAATGAGACAGTCCACCACTAAACATATGGGTCTTATATTTTCTTCAAATGGGTATGCAGAGAGGATGACACAAATTAGGATATGAGGAAGAAGCTCAACATGACTAAACACTATAAACTTCTTCTCCTTGTCCTCATAATCATGTAGATCATTTTGCATTCTTGGATGATGTTGGATACCAAACTTGTCCACAATTTGATTTATCCATCAAATCTTAGCATATGCCACTTCTCATATGGTCCAAATAAAAAAAAAACTAAATAAATCTCCATGACCTTCCTATCCTAGTAGCATTTATCCTTTAATCCTTCATACAACTTTGGTCAACCACCACCATCAAAAACTATCATTTTTTTATTTTCCCAACTTCAAAATAATGTTGCTAATTTGAACTTTGGTAGAGAATTCACTTTCTTGGGATTTTATGCTCTATATACTACAAGTCATTCAATTATAATTTGTACGTAGAATATTATGATAAGGAGAAATATGTAGACGTGGATAGGAATGATGATACCTTGTTAAATTATTTATTTGGGGATCTGAATTTTTTAATGGTTGTTGTTGTACTTTGTTTCTTTTTTTTGCATGACATGATGATGACCTAGTTTCTTAAAAATGAAATTATGTTATAATTCAACATTAATTTTATCTACAATTATTTATGCATTATATGATGACGTAATTTGTTTCACAAATTGAGATTCCAAAGTCCTTTTACATATCATTTGTTCATCTATTCGTCAAATTGGTATTGATATTATGAAAAAAAGACACTTTTGAGTTTCTTAACTGTCTTGGGTAACTTGGAGATATATTCATCTAACTATATGACCAAACTTAATTTCATTTGGATAAAGTAAACTTAAGTATCTCAAATTACCATTGTATATATTTTATCACATGAGCTAAGAAGTTACACTACATATTTTACCCATTTTTAGATTACTTTTATTTAGGGGGTTCCTTACTATACCCACATTCGATTTTTTTTGCAATGGGCATATATAAACAATATAAAAGAAAGATGATTTTTCACTAATTTATGATCATCTTTACCATTTATCCTTTGAATTTCGAAATTAATAAAGGATTTTTTCCTTATTATTGATTCAGAGGGAAAGTTTAGATAAAGTCAAGATATAATTGAATCAGCGAAGAGATGAACTACATTTATAAGCTTCATGTTTGAACTCAACTAAAATTTATTCACTTGGTCAGCCAAATTAATGCAAATTAAAATATCTCAAGAACATGGTATTCTATCTAAATCTAAATTTAAAATATATTAACTACATCTTGTATTCAGAAAGTATGTGCCATCATCAAACGTGGGAGATTTCTTCTCTTTTAAGTCTTAGTGAGAACCCTAGGGACCCATAAGAATAGTTATGACTTATTATACAATTCTATAGAGCCTAAAATATTTGTATCTAATATTTATGTTAATATATTTTTGGTTAAACTCTTATTTTCAAGGATTTGATGTCAATCAGACCTATACTTTTGGAGGGAGATGGTCAACAAGATGTCATTATAAAAGATATCTCTCGATAAAAGTATTAGTTTGATGAAGTGTCATAATCAGTCAAACTTATACTTAGACCAAAGGGTAGTCAAACCACCTTACTAAAAAACATTTGGTAATTGTGTATGTGTTTATGTCTTCCATGAGCTTTGGCCAAAATCCTACTTTGACCAATGAAATGTAGGTCAAAGTATAAGTAAAATGGAGACAACATGTTTAATGCACACTTGTACTGGTAATTTTATTTCTTGTTAACCTCAATGAATCTATTGATCCCTTATGCTCCAAGAGAACTCCATACACTCCCCTAGAACCTATTGACATATACAATGATCACATTTCATCACTTGGACATGCACATGAGCCATACAAATTGTTCAAAATTAGATGGAACTGTGATTTTTCCTTAGTCATACATATGGTGCTCACGTTAGAGTTTACCCTACTCACTATAGATTTCCCTATTCTTTTTTAGAAGCTCAATTAATAAATACTTCTATTAAAAATTAAAATTGTCCTTTTTTTAATATTTTTCATTTGGTTTGATAATTCTTCAAGATGTCCTTCAAGGAGTGGTGATTTTGGTCTAAAATCATTGGGTATCCTCTTTGGCATGGAAAATAGAAAACATCTGGAAGACTCCCTTTGGACACCTCCCAAAAAAAAGTGACAACATGTGGTTTCTTGAAGCCTTGGTAAAGGAATGTAAGAGTTTTTATCTCTTATCTAATATATAGAGGATGAGTGTATGGTATGGTCTTTATAAATACTATTTGAGATTATGATATTGTACTATATTCCCTCTCAACTATAATAAATATCAATGTCCCTAAACCCGGTAGTTGAAAAGACAACTCGACACAAATTAGGAAATCTTTGTGTTTTCTAAGTTGTGTTATATACCATGTACTTATGTTCATATCACTTCCACTTACTTCTATATAAGTTTGCTACCAAACACTTTTTACTAACTTGTTTGTTTGGTTAAATTTCCTAAGTATACTAAGATAGTGGATTCACCCCACTCACATTACACTCCTTTTTAGGTTATGTATCAATAAATATAGAAGATGCGATGTAATCACTTACCAAAAGTGTTCCAATGAGGTGAATTTAAATCCTCTTCAAAAAAACCATCAAGAATCCACCAAATTGCAAAACCACCATTAATGTGACTTTTATTGATTCATACCCAACTCTTGCATTGAAAAAAAGGGAGAAAGATTAAGGCTACATGATGTAGGTGGTAGAATTTGTTCAAGAGATGGTATTTGTAATGAGATTATATTACCTTATGTTTGAAGTCATTACTTAAACCAACCTTCATTGTGAAATTCAGTTCTTCATCACTTAGGGAATTATCCCTCTCAATGCAATTCTAAAATTTATAGAATGGTAGTATGAGCTTCTTAGGGTTGTGTTCGATCCTTTTAGGTTAATTAATATTCTCATATATTTTTTGGGACCTTTAATGTTTTAGTCATGTTGTTACATAAAAAAATTTAATCGATATTAACTTCAATCCATATTCTTGGTGAAGTATAATATTGATCGAGATTCTTGGCCAAACTAAATATGATCATGCATTCTCCAAAATTAGTTCAAAATTTTTTTTAAATTTAAGCAACCACTAAGTCTAATCATTTCAAATGTATTTTGTATTTTTCTCTATCATTATTCCACCTCTCCCAATCCTAATTAGGTTCAATGTATATTTTTCATATTTATTGTCAAAGAAACATAAATGTTGTTCAAATCAACATTCATATCTGCTTCATTATTAATATGTTTTCATATAAATACCATCCAAATTCGTTAAGTAATCTTAGTGTAGTTTATGTCCAACTCATACATGCAATTTTCAAATTATGAAATTGGAAACATTCTTCTAAAGTTAGTATCCATAGATAAATTTTAATAAGTCATTGGAAATTAATTAAAAAATTGGACACTATGTAAACAACTAAGGTTTTTGGATGAAAAAATACGGCTTCCTAGAATATAATTCGGTCCTTGTGACTTAATTTTATGTTTTAACATGGAAAAGCAAAAACAAATGGATTAATACATTTTAGGAATGATAGGGGTGATAGAATAGTAGTTGAATAAAATATTTTAGTGCTTATATTTAATATTCTTAGTTAAGAAGAATTAGGTTTACTGAATCCTAAGAATTTTCAGCTTAACATGTTATTGTTTCACTATCATTTGGTTATCTTACTTTTAGGCCAAAATTTTAATTAATTTATAGATTTTGATGCAATCCAACTCACTTAAGAAAATCTAACTACATTGTTGAATAAATTTTTTTGCATCTAATAATGGAATTTACTTTGGTAGTCTACCCTACATCCATTGATTTTGTACACTGATGGGGTGAATGACTCAAATCCTTTACTAATAATGTAATTTTATTTATCTAAAATGTTCCAAACATTTCTTAATGAAAAACTATCAATACATTTGTTCTTATCCAACCATGGACTCCACATCTGGATACATGAAATGCAATATGGATCATTCTTTTAATTTTTTGTGTGCACTATATTAGATAATGGAAATCCACATTCTGTGTTAGGAGAAAATTCCAAAAAACATGGGAATGAAGGTTTGATTCTAGAATCATCAAAAGTCATGTGGTTGTCCTAATGCTTGTGTCTCTCATTTTGAAATATGTGATAACATGTTACAGTAAGTCCAAGAATAGACATTATCACTTGTTTTGGGTCTTATCTCCCACCCTAAATTGTGAATTTCTATAATTTGCGACATTGTGGTACCAAAAACAATGGAAATCTAATGGTTTCAATATCTAGTTAACTTCTAAAGCTATATATAGTCAGTTTTTCTCTTAAAAGTTAGGACATCTTATGAATATCAATTTAGAATATGTGTTATCATTGTTTTCTATTTATTTTTGGTTGTACACCCTCTTATCCCTCTCTCTCAATTTATCTAGGGTTTCATAGACCTAGAGGCAACAATGAGATTATGCAGTGATTAAACCACCATGTCGATCATATACATAGGGACTAAGTAAGACTAGAAATTTAAAAAAACATTTTGAAGTAGGATTAATGTTTTGTGGTTGATAGACAGAACTAATTGTCCCCTTCCTAAATTGGATTGCAATAACCTACCTTTTTAGCTATATAAGCACTTTGAATGTGCTAGCATTGCTGGTCTGAACAGTTTACCATATCATCAATTCCTTATCCAACCAGAAAATATTCCTGAAAGGTAACATTTTATATCCGATGGATTGTAGTAACACTAACAACAAATCATTCTATACCATTTATTCAAGCTATCTCTTTGTGTGTGACCTTCTAGACACCTTGCCACTATTCCAACAAATGAAGAATTCATAGTTACAATCCCAAAATAAATGAATGGTGTCCAGAATCATCTCACGTATACCCAATTAGTTTGATCCATAATTAATTGACTAAGCCTTTTATAACTTGTATCTATTTCATTCCAATAGAAATAGTAACAATTCATACTCATGGGATCCAATATGGGTTCCTTGATATATAACAAGACTATATAAATGCACATGATATCAACATACCTCACTCATCCATGTGATTGACTACATGCTCGAATGTGGTGTCAGAAAATTACTGCATCGGAAAATTCACAAAGATGTTAAATCCTAGTTTCTGTCAAAACAAATAGTGCAATAGTACCACCCTTAAGTGGACGAATCTTGTTACAATATAGTTAAAGATGTAATTTCAAGATTCAATAGTGAACCTTGCTAATTTTTTCCATTTTAAGTCTATATTAATATTTAAACCAAGATTTGAATGATTAAATTAATCTACTCACAAAAAATTGAAGTCAAATTTTATGTAGATCTAAAATAAAGATGAGGAGGAATGGGTGGAATCAATTTTCACCACCACTACTTTCATCTTCTCACTTACTTCTTTTCATACTTGTACAAATAATTCGTCAATTTCAATACTTCTGGTTCAAAAAACTTTCTTTAATGAATATCATCATAAGCTCATGTTAGCATTCATATATTCATTTCTCTGAATATTTTCCATCCAAACTTCTCATCTAGATGTCAAACATATAAAATCATTTTAATCCTAGAAGTCAAAGTTCACTTATCCTAAGATTATAATAAATCATGCAAATTGGGTGATCAAGCTATAAGACATGCAATAAGAGAAAACAATTATATAAAATAAGGATCGTACTAGCCATAAACAAATGAATTAAACTTGTAAAGTACATGTAGGTGGGGCTAGGCTCTAAATAGACCACTTTCTCTTAATAGCCAGATCAATACATCTATCAGAGGAATAAGACACAATCATTTTCAGGGATGCAGGCAGAGGGTACCACGTGTGGTGTGGATAGGGAGGACTTCTTACATGTCTTTGTCTGGGATATTGATTGTGACTTATGGGGGAATGAGATGTGTGGATGATGGATTGTTTCCTTGTAGATTAATCATGTCTCAACCTTGGTGCAATGTCTTTATACCTATGATTTTTCAATAATAACGACATACAATCAACACAGAGGAATTGATCAATTTCCTAACTTGATCTCTTGGAGAAATAGCATAATGTAGGATGTCTTGGTGATTGTTCAATGTCACATGGGGATGAATGAATCAGTGGATCAGTGTTTCTTGGTGGGTGGGAGTGGAACAACTGGTTGATTAGTGCTGATGTGGGTCAAATGTTATTTTGTGGATGTAAAAGATTGATGGATGGTTGATGTGTAGTGGCTCTATGAAATGGAGTTGCAAGTCATGGAATGAATTATATGTACATCAATAGTCAATTAAGTACTAGAAAGGGTCTCAAATACAAATAGATATTAGAGAAAGAACCCTTATGCCTTGTGGAGGTAGATTAGTGTGATCACATGACTATTGGTTTAGATCATAGAGAGTTTGACCCTCAATAGGTTGTAGATTATTAGTATTTATAGCCATGCTGAGGAAGTATTACAATTTGAGAGTTTGGGTTGGCGTCCAAATGATGCAATGGAGGGGAATTGAGTGTGGTGGTCAAATTTTTGATGGTGGTACTTGATTAAAGAAGAAACAACCACTGGAGTTTGGGTAGTGGTTTTCATTGAGGTTCCTATAGTCTTTGATTGGAATTGATGGCTTTGGTGACCATGTGATTGATCATCATGGTCAATAACTAGACGGGATTGGCTTAATGTGGAGGTGATGCATGTTCATAATGATGTCACTTGATAAGTCAAAGGTCAGAGGATGGACTACTTGATCAATTGACTATCAAGGTTGCTGTTAAAGTCAGCGAGATTGAGTAGTAAGTGGTTGAGCATGTGGTCGGAGGTGATAATGTCATTGGGCATTCAATTTCCCATTTCTTGATCACTATCATGTGGTTTAGTAGGTGTCACTCTCAAATAGATACATGCAAGAAGGATATTGGTCCTATTATTCTTGTGTTGATCAATGTTGGAGCGCACAATCAATGAAACACTACTCTTCTAGGTTCCATGTCTATGTTGTATTGATAAAGGTAGATATGTGTCAGTCATCCGCTAAGTTTGATTGTTCATGCCTTGGTTGATTGATGAGAGGGATTTTTTATGTGTTATTCAAGAGAGATAAATAGAGAGTATGTGGGAGATAATAAAGTTTGCAACATAGGGAGAGGGAGAGGCATGTGAGTGTTTCTTGAAGGTTGTAGGCCACTAATGGTAGTGATCAAACCCAAATTTCTATTTCCTATTGTTGACAAGAGGATGGATTATCACTTGAACAAAGCATTGTGATGACATGGGCTCATAAGTAAATAGTGTTATAATACATGGGAACATATGTACAAACTATTGTCTGGATGGATTAGCACTTAGAATCATTAAAGTGCACTAGAACCAAGCTACAAAAAGTGACCATATGTACAGATTCTTATGCATAGAACTATAAGTGCATGGGCTTGGGTCATATAAAGTAGCTAGTTGAGATGAAATCAATCGGTATACATGGGATCATGTGCACTAGTCATTTGTTACTTAAAATGGTAGGTGAAACTTTTTAGGGTATGAATCATGGTTGGATTTGATTAGACTAAGGGGCAAACAATAACCAAAGAAAAGTATATTAAAATTTATTTTAACAATAACTAACAATCAGAGATAATGAGAATGTAAGGAACTTTCATATTGTCTCACATGACTCACTATGTAGTCCCAAATTCGAAGGGGGGGGCTAGGCATACACAAGGTAGAAGACTTGATCAATGTTGATATGGTACATATTCTATGGGACATTCGTAATTCCAAGAGAACTCTATAGATATAATGATTACACAATGAACACATCCAAAGAGAGACCATTTGATCTTGTAGTTCCAAGCCACAATACAACTAGCATTATGGGAACCTCCTGAAGTATCGATATCTTATTAATCCTCATGTTCGGTTCCATATTGGGGATGAGAACACTATCTCACCATTGAAAATCCCATGGGGTGAATGGGGGATTTTTAAAGGAACTTGTTGGTGCCAGCCTACAACTAAAAAGTTATATTTATCAACATTTAAAACTCTTCTTCATTTTTAAAAATAATGGGTGAGTCATCCCTGTTGTGCATGGATCTCAGAAGTTGTGACATGCCTATAAAAATGTTGTGATCTCTGACAAAGATTTGTGTTATTTAATTGTACTACCCCAATATCCTTCAAGGGCGGCATGAGTTATTCCTTTTCAACCCCACCATATAGTAAAGTGGGGTGAATGGATGTGGAAACCAATTGCTTGAAGATTCTTTCTCGTTCACAGTTGGAAAGCACTACAGTATAAGATAGTGATAGAGAATGTACTAAAAGCTATAGGGTTCAACCTTTCATCAAGGTGTGTTCTATGCATGGAGGTAGTGGAGTCTAATTCCCATATTATGTCACATTTCATTTTAGTTAAAATACATGGAGAAAGGCTCAGTCTATAATACCCATCATTCTAATATGTGTTGATGACCTATTGACATTTACAGACAAGAAGAATCATCTCTTATTTGTAACCATCCTATTCCATATTCTAGTTGATGAGGAACCAGACCATTTAAAAAAAAAACATTTTGCCAACTTCCTTTGGCAAAGAGTTCCAAATAATTATGATAACCAATATATGTATAGATCAGTTCTTTTGTTTAGGAACTCTATTTTGAACTTTTTATACACCACATGCTTCATGAGTTTCATAGGAAAAGAAACATGTTT
Source organism: Alisma plantago-aquatica (assembly GCA_963693085.1). NCBI lineage: Eukaryota > Viridiplantae > Streptophyta > Magnoliopsida > Alismatales > Alismataceae > Alisma > Alisma plantago-aquatica. Next base: position 305,472,567 of record OY856409.1, read on the forward strand.
AACAAAAAAAAATACAACCAACTAGCACAAACTAGTCAACTGAAGTAAAATTATCAAATACATAGAGGTCCTAGCACATTTACTTCACCAATTCAAGCAACAATTACTACCTTAGATAACAAAAACACTTAGAGATAATGAGAAAATAGGTTTTTACAAAACAAAAAACGTAGTGCATATTTGGGGGATTGGGTTGAATTATACATGCATCTAAAAATGAACTATAAAAATCAAACCAAATATATGTTGTCATACTAAACAACTAGCATCAATTCTAGGTAGTGGTCATTCTATATTTGATGGCCATTAATGCACAAGTCATATTGAAGAGACTAGATCTTTCATCATCACTCATCTAGCCTTACAATGTTGAACTTCCAAGGAAGAACATTATATTGCTCCGATCGATATGACTCTTAGATTTCTAAGTATCTCCCTACTTCCTCACTTAATGGTAATAGTTGCTATATGTGGTACATGTTAGTATTTTTTTCTCTTATAAACTCTCTATACAAAATTATTGTCCTATTTTGTCAAGTGTAAGAGAAAACGTGGACTTACCAGCCTAGATTTCATAATTAGGTAAAGAGCAACCAAGCCTATACAATGCCATTTAGCCTTTCTCAACTAGTTCCTCAATGTCTTTCTTCTTTCTATGTCTTATATGGAATTCAATACATATATAAAATAGTATTTATGTAGAAGATAAAATTGGTATATAATGAAAACATCATTAAATGGAAATTAGGGAACTTATATATGCTCATCGCCAAATAACATGGTATCATAAATTCCCAAATAACACATGAGAGAAAATTTTTCTGATAGGTTCAGTACCAAGGGAGGAGAGACTGAGAGAAGGGTACATGGAGAAGATGATCTTGATGTATATTTGAGATTTTGGTTCCTATTACTAGTCTCCACTTGTTGTAAACCCAATCCATTCCAACTTTACTGATGTTGTGGTGGATTATGGATAGGATAAGGTTTTGGTGGTGGAAATTGGGCGTAGATGATGACGTGACAAGACAAAGTGATAGGGAATGAAAGTTCTGAGGGAACTATGGTAGGAAACATCCACTTGAAGGAATATAGACTAATAAGTGTGGGGAATTTAGGAAAGTTTGGTGGAAATTGAGTACCATAGTTGCATCATAATTTTGGGGTCTAAAGTGGTCATGGTGTTTGCAAGGAAAAAACAATTTGGCACATGCCCCTGGTCTATGAAAATGGGAGTAAAATTCAGCATCTTGGAGGTGAAAATGGCTAGGGCACCATGACATTGTGGTCTCCCCGTGACCATTTATGCCTAGGTGGAGCTGAAGTAATCTATTTTTGAAATTTAGTTTTTGTCATGAAATGACATAGTTGTGAGGAAAAAAGGACGTCTGGGATTATGCAATTGGTCATTTTTAGGGAATTATATTTTGTTTGGATGGTTTGCTAAGGAACATGGATTTGTTGAGTGAAACACTATGTTACCACTAAATATTGAGTGTAGTTGATGTAACACCAAAAGAATAGATTCATATTCATCTCATTATCCATTCATGCATGTTTATATTTGGCATGAATTTCATATCATCAGGGATGATTCAAATCAACCCTATCCTCCTCTACATGTTTGTGAAGGGTGTGGTATTATCAACTCAACTTTGCACATCTACTAGCATCAACTGATTTAATGAACATTGAAATGTTGTTACTAAGTACATTTTAATTAGTTTATCATATACTTTAGAAAATAGCATGAATTCAACTTCTCTTGATAAGGTAATAAAGTGAAATGAATAATATGGTACCCCAAAATCTTGAAACATACTTATGCTTCAGTATTTGTTGAATAAATCTCCAATTAATCTAATGTCATTAGATATTGTGCGTTAATATGTATAGATGATTTCCTCCTAATAAAACACAACTTCATATTTTCCCATTCAATTGACCTCTCTCCTCTATGAAAGAAATAAATTTGGGTATTTTATGTGACCAAAATATTAATCATATCAGTGGAGGGATCAAAACATTAAATGAGAGTTTAAGATACAATCTCAAGAAAAATTGGATTGTAATGAAAGTGGTAGTTGAACATTGGGCTCTTATTTCAATTGGAATTTGTCTGCCCCTGAATTAATTTTACACCACATGAGCTATATGGTTTCCAAAAATTGTAAAATGAACTAGGGTCAACATCTATCATGTCTGGTGGGTGGACATAGAAGAAGTGGTAGTGGAGGGATGAAATCTTCATTACATATGATTAAATTTATTCATCTTATATTTTTCATTGTTGTTATTACATGATAACACATTTATGTTTTTTCACTTTTACCTTCTTATTGTCCCTTAGGTGGTGAATTGGGGATATTGGTGGATAAGTAAGAAGAAAGGAGAAAAATTAGCCACTCCCAGCTTTTGGATGGTGGGTAGGGATTTTTTTACATTTTCTAGTGGAGCCAAGAGGTATGAGGTGATATACGAAATGGTAAAAATAACGGAAACACTAATTGTGGTCTAGACTTCCTTCTTAGATTTTTGTAAAAGAAAATTTACTCACAATAATGTCACTAAACTTCTTTGGTCTCATAATGATAGTTCCACAATAAATTGACATTTTTTAAAATAGAGAAGAAAACAAATCTCAGCATTCATGATGTGCACTAAACCCAACTTAGCCTCTAGATCATTATTCTAGATAATGGTTTAAAAAAAGAGTTTAATCACAATAGCTTGATAAGAGGGATCAATCCAAACATTAGTATAGTTTGTTGAAGGTCACCATAATCATCTCAAAAAGGCATATATATGCTTCAAATGCCTTTTAGGGAAGGAATGAATCAATATTGAGTCAATAAAGAAAGCCTTGTTTCCATTCAAAAAATATTCTGATGAAAAGTTCCAAACTAACCACAAAGAAATAAACTTAAATAAACAAAAAAACTAAGTAAAATTAACCTTGACACGCAAAATATGAAAATATACATGCATTAAATTGGATGAAACATATTTTAAAAATTAATGAAAGAATTTAAATCTAAATACAACATGTATGTGCATTCATGATGAGATATAATACTAAATAAGAAAATGTTAATGATGATGATCATACCATGACACCAACATATAACTTTTTCTATGATTTCCTGAACATGAAATCAAAATTGTGATGAGGGGGAATAGGTCTTTTTTTTGGAGGTTACTATGGGGGATGTTGCATATATCATGAACTATCACCAAAGAACTAGGATGGTTTTTGTTGTTACGAGCCTCCTCAATGGCCTACATTTGGTGGTTGATAGGACTCTTGGTATGGTGGCATGCTTATAAGGAAGTTTCCCAAGATTATTGAGTACTCTTTCACTTTGTGATTGTAGTGGTACTAGTGATTCACTTGAGAATGAGTTTTTTTTTTTCATTTTGAGACATTGGATGTTATCTAGTATGGATATTATTAAATGGTGTGACAAGAGATGACAAATCATATAAATTGGATAGTGTTTGTGACCACAAACCTACACCAACGTAAGTGTAGTTCCTTACATAGTTTAGATTCTCATTTTTTTGTCGTTCTCATGTCCCATCTTTTTTCAGAACCGTAAGAGGAGGTTTGAATTGGTGCCCCTCTATTGGGTAGTTTCACTCCAAACAAGATAAGCCATCCATCAAAGTTGGGGTCGCACCTAGCTTTGAAGTGATCACGGGAGTAAGATAGTGGCCTAGCATGACTTCAAAAAAAATCATACGAAAGAGATTTATATGCTTTGAATCGCTCAAAGAAATCATACTGGATCACTTTAGATAATCTAAGTCCATGAAGCAAAACCTTGGTTACAAACCATCTATTTTATTTGTTTCTCTACTCTTGGAAAGTATCCTCGTAGATGTTCCTTGATCCTATATAACACCTATATTGACTATCCTCTTTGTGACCAATAGGTAGGGCACAAATCATGTTCTTCAAGGAACACGATTCATGATTCTCCTAACATGGAAAACTGATATGTGCAACATTGTGAATATCTAGCAAAATAATGACTATCTTACTCATCTTTGAGGTTACAACATACACTTATTTATGTCCATGAAGAGATACCAAGCAATGATGGGATCTAAACCATAATGCTCCTTCTCAGTGTAGCCTTAATCATCAATACATATATCTTATATATTCTTTCCAAATACCATTTTCAATTTGTTAGTAAATAGAATATGTTTGTTCCTAAAGATATTATATTGCAGGATGTCATCATCATCATGTCTAATATTATCAATAATATTGATGAATTATAATGACAGATGCCTAAAAATCTTCTCAATTTTCAAGAGGAAATGTTGCAACTAAAGATCGATGAGAGACCTCTTAGTGTAGTCTTACATCAATTGGTTTCACTATGGCAATGCAATTTTATCTTTTAGTATGGACCTTATTCCTTGAAAATAAAAAAAACATGTCCCTTTGTTGGTTGCTCCATTTCATTCATAATGTTTTATATGGACACTATATTGTCAGCTCTTTATGATCAATCTCTGACTAGGAGAAGATGTCAATTTCTTCCTCAAAATCCTCATCCTCAGACTCCCCCTTAGTCTCCTCGTAATCATGTTTATTGAGCATTTGGCATAGTGATTTGTAGAAGTGACCAAAATATCTATAACCAACTTGAAATAAGAGTAATACTCCTTAATATGAATTTAATGGTTTACCACATGAAGGAATCACCTATAGATATTGACATGGCATACCTAAGCTAACACTAGTTGATGATGCAAAGCAACATTTCTTTTTACTCAAACTTGCGAAGGAGGTTTTTGTGCCTATTTTGCATCATCTTCAGTGAGAATATGTCTTTTTGTACTTCAGTCACATATAAATATGTTAGATTACATGTTATTTCCCTTAATATACATATCATTGCCAAATGCACTTATAAATGTTCTTTGTATGATTTTTAGGTACTTTGACCATGACTCGAATGGAAGGGAGAGAAGGAGGAGAATGAAAGGGTTTCTTCACCCTTAAAGGAGTCTAAAGAGAGTTCAAGAGATTCCCCTACCTATCCCAAGTGGTCAAGGATAAACCCAAAGCAAGGAGTATCAAAGATGAGAAAATTGAAGATGAAAGTGCAAGGAAGAAGCTCCAACACAGCCATGGTACATGGACACAAATGTGCAACAACAACTCCATGTCACAGTTTTAGTGCAAATTTAAAGTTGATAGCCACCAGGCCAGTGGTGGCGACCAGGCCCATGGTGAACAAACTCCATTGTGGTCATGGTGACCACCAATCCATGGTGACTCAAGTCCACCAGACCCGTGGTGGCCACCAGGCCTATGGTGACCAGAGTCTAACATGGTTGTGATGACCACCAAGGTCATGGTACTAAGCCTCCAGAATCATGAATTTATTTGGCATTTTCATCCATTTTTCACCTCGCTTGCACCACATCACCAAACCCATGTTCACTCCACTCCACCTCGGCCGTGGTGACCAAAATGACTATGGTGGCCATCAAAACTTTCTACATTATTCCACCCAAAATACCCCCACTTAACCTAGTGCTTCCCTACCACCTATATAAACCTTCAACCCTAGACTTTACAGTAGTAACCTAGCCTAAAGTATATATATGTGGTAGGGAAGCACTAGGTTAAGTGGGGGCATTTTTGGTAGAACAATGAAGAAATGTGTTAGAGTTGATGGCCACCATGGCCGTGGTAGAGTGGGGTAAACATGGTCGTGGTAAAGTGGCACAAATGAGGTGAAAAATGGATGAAAATGTCAAATAAATTCTAGATTCTGGATGGTCGGTATCACAGACATTGGGTTGATTCCCACCATGGATGTGTGGTTATGATGGAGTGGGGTGAACATGGTCATGGTGAAGTGGCACTAGTGATGTGTAAAATGGATAAAAAACTTAGATAAATTCTATATTCTGGAGGGTCAGTACCATGGTCGTCGTGGTCATCAGAGCATGGTGGACTGTGGTCACCATGGTCCTAGTGGACTTGAGTCACCATGGGCCTTGTAGTCATGAAAACCTTTGTGGAGCTTAGTCACCATGGGCCTAGTGGCCACCACTAGCTCAGTCGCTTGCAACTTCAACTTTGCACTTTAACTGTGACATGGTCATGGGACATTGGAGCTTTTTCCTTACACTTTGACCTTCAACTTGCTCATTTTTTATGCTCCTTTCTTTGGTTTATCTTTGAGCACTTGGGGTAGGTCGGGGAAGCTCTTGGGCTCTCTTTAGTCTCATTTAAGGGTGAAGAAACCCTTTCATTGTCCTCCTTCTTTCGCTTCCATTCGAATCATGGTCAAAGTACCTGAAAATCATACAAAGAACATCTATAAGTGCATTTGGAAATGATATGCATATTAAGGGAAATAACATGTAATCTAACAGATTTAGATTTGATGGAAGTGAAAAAGGATACAAGATGAAGCCCTAATAGGGTTGCATCAGAATATCTCCAACCTCTTCATCAATGAGCTCCACTCCCTCATATGTCATCCTATAGAAATTGGTATTATATATGAATTCATATCTAGGTGATTCTTAAAAATATGGCCTTAGGTTTTGGGGTGGAGGTGAGTTATAGGGAGTTAGGCTGAGGGCACTATTGGTACAAGAATAGTAGGGAAAAAGCATATTGACTTTCTATGTTTTATCTTCTTAAATTTAGGGAAAGATTGAGTTTTTTACAATACAAAGTTATAGTATCTACAAAAAAAAATTTGTCGGCATGTTTAGGAAGAAATGATGGTTGGGTAACAGATGTGGTAATCAAGAATCTAAAACTCAGATGAGATGAAGGATGCTTTATGGAAGCTTAATGGAGCAAGTATTTTTTACATTACATAAGCATGGATAATTTGGGGCGTCAAAGGAACTCCATAATGTATAAACAAATGAGGGGATTCGAGGGTTCTTTCCTCCTATTTTTCTAATTATTCACATACAAGCATCACTATTATGGTGTTGCAAAATGGTGGTATTGGAAATCTGCACATAGGTTGTTGTTTCTCAAAATGTTTTGTTGTTGTTTCTCAAAATGTTTTCTCAAAATCTGCATCATGGGTGGTCACAGTAGTGGTGAATTTTACTTTCAACTGAAATGTTATTCTTCAAATTATCTCCCTTTTCTGAAGTCATTTGTGCCTAAACTCTTAATCTGGATCTGAGAAATCTATTTTGTATTTCTTCATATGTGGTAACTTGACCTTAAAAATTGATTTTTATCAAAACCCAAACCTTGCTCAACTATTTTTTTTAATCCCCTCCTCTTTCCACTTTGCAATGGTAAAAAATCTACCAAGTTAAATTCTCAGTAGGAAATGTAATAGACTTTGAGTTTAATCCTATAAGAGGAGGGTGTTGACTTGAGAGTTATACATTGCCCACATTTTGATAATGACTTAACCATTCCATTCCTATGTATCTAATATGTTTGTTCAAGATTGATTTCAGGCTTTAGGTACATGAAAAGGATCAAATTATACAAGCCCTAGCTTATTCAAGTTCAAGTCAAATGCAATGCAAGTGTGCAATTTGTAAAATCACTCCAAATGACCTTAGATAATTTTTGTAATCACTTATATTGATGATATGACTTGTAACTATGATGAGAAAAAATTAGGGACACTTAATTCCAAGGTTTAATCACTCAAATGTCAATTTAGAAAATTTGTCACATGTTGTTCATCGGTCGAGTTGGAAACTCGACCGATCCTATGATGGATTTTCTAAAGATGATGCATTGGTTGATTTGTACACTCACAAAACTCAACTGGCCAACTCACTGAGCAAACTTGATCTTGGCTCATCAGTCGAGTTTCCCAAAACAAACTCGACCGATAGTTTGGAAATTGTCTTTGTCCTTTAGTAGATTGGTCGAGTTACCTTTATTGAAACTCGATAGAATGTACTATACAGAATATGTAGAAAAAGAGATTATGACCATTGGTGAGTTATTTTGGGCGAAAATAGATCGGTTGCATCTTGGAAAACAACTATATTTTGACCCTAAGTAATCCCACACTCAAGGGAACACCCCCAGATATAAATACGACCCCTTGGAGTTCATTCCAAGTTTGCTCATTCATGATATTCTAAGTCCTTGCTATAGTTTAGTGTGTTGCAACTCCTTGATCCCCTTTCTCTCTCTAGTCTACTCTTCATTTCATGATTATGAGTGAGATAGGCATGTTGTAAGAGAGCTACTTCCATGTGCTTGTAAATCTCTTATCCATTCCAAGTTCCCTACCCCTTTCCTCCAAGATACTCCAAGTGAAGGTGGACCTATTGTTGTTCTTCATCAAGGTTGAAGAAGACGTGAACATCTTCTCTAGGTGAAGGAGAAGGCAAAGACTAAAGATCTAAGAAGAGTGGAAAAGTCCTTGAAGGAGGAAGACTTGTATAAGAGTTGGTAAGACCTTGGAGAAGGCTTAAGACTCTTGACAAAGTGGGTAAGTCCTTGGTAAGGTGGAAGACTCTTGGTGCTTGGATGGGTAAGTCCTTTGGTGGTCTTGTGTTGTAACTCTTATTGGTGAGTATATAGTGAAAAGCACTTCCAAAGTCCTAGAGGCTGACCTCTCTAGGTAGTGGATGGACTCTCTCCTAGTTTGGAGAGTGGAACCACTCTACATGACCTTGTCAAGTGCTTGCTATAAATTCCTCTCATCCTTGCTATGCTTGTTAGTTAGGACTTCAAATTGCACTTAAGCTATTGGTTTTAATTTGATATAATTTGAAAGTCTCATATATCTTGTGAGAATTTGTTAAGCTCTATTCACCCCCCTCCTCTACAGCCCTAGATCCAACAAGTGTTATGAGAGCCAAGGATCTTCTCCAACAATCTCCCACGAGATGAGAAAATGGGTGACAACATACTTGGTTCTCTCAACCTAGAGGGAGGCTTCTTCATGCGTCCTCCAACTTCCTTTATTGGAAGATTCGTATGCAATTCTACATTCAAGTCATGAATTTTGACATGTGGATGGTGATGGTCACACCTTACAAGCAGCCAACCAGAGCTATTGCAACATGGAGTGAAGTTGGACTCAAAGAATCTCAACTCAATGCTAAAGCCATAAGCATCTTCTATGCAACCCTTACCCCAACAGAGTTCAACCAGATCTCATCTTGGGACACTACCTATGAGATTTAGAACAAATTTTGCATCACCTATAAAGGAAAAAAGTAAGTCAAGGAGGCCAAGATCTACATGTTGAATAGACTTCTATAGAACTTCTAGATGGGCAAGAAAGAAGGGATTGCAGAGCTGTACTCAAGACTCAATGTCATCATAAATGGGTTGGTTGCATTGGGCAACACTTTGGATAGAGGTGTAATGAACTCCAAGATCTTGAGAACTCTACCAAAGAGATGGGAGTCAAAGGTCACCTCCATTGAAGAAGTGAGGAGCGTTGGTGACATCCCACCCGAAGAACTCATTGGAAACCTCCAAGCGCATGAGCCAAGGCTGGACAAGCAAGAAGAAGAAGCTAAGCAAGAAGAGAAGGAAGCCAAGAAGATCAAAGATAGTTATTACAAAGAACAAGTGGAGGCAGTCATCCTTCAACAACAACTTGCTTTTCAACCTTATCCTTCCTCCTCTAGTGATTATGGCCCAAGTGATCATGAAGCCAACTACATCAAGGGAAAACACTTCAAGGGAAAGCAGGCCTCATCCTCTACTCCTAGATGCTACAAGAATGGACAAAAGGGGCACTACAAGAGTGAATGTACCAAGTCAAGAAAGTCACACCACAAGGATAGCTCAAAGAAGAAAGAGGAGTACAAGAAGGAGAGCATATATAAGAGGAAAGACAAGGAGAAGAGACACAAGAATGCATCTCATGCAACTTGGGAAGCTTCATCTTCAAGCAGCTCATGCTCTGAAAAAGATGGAGAGTGCCACCTTGGACACATGCCTTGTGCTAGTGAAGAAATTGGTGAGGTAAGATAGGTATGTTTGCATGAGTTATCTAAGTAAGCTATCATTGACATGCTTATTTCTATCCATTCATCTTTTTCTAAATGTAAATCTAAACGAAAATGGTTAGGAAAAATCATTGATGATTTATATGCTAAACTTGAAATTCTGGAGCTGAATGAGAAAAATAATCTTGAGATTATTGATAACTTTCAAGGGAAATACCTTGATCTTGAGCTCCAATACAGTGGAGTTGACGTTAAGAATGGTATCTACCTTAAGAACATTGAAAATATTAAGGAAGAAAACCAAAATTGCCTAAAAGAGCTTGAAATGATTAAAATTGAAAATGTTGAATTTAAGCTTCTTATTGATGCTCATAGAGATGAAAGAGATTTCTATCTTAAAGAAATCCAAATGCTTCAATCTGAAAATGCTTGGTTTCTTGGTCAATTTAATGATTTATCTTCTAGGCATATATTGCCTAGTAATGATGTTTCTTCCATTTCCCTTGAGAAGGATTCATATTTAACTAAATCCCTCTATCTTGAGGTCGATCTTGTTCATGCTAGGGATGACATAGCTAGCTTATCTTCTACTATTATTTCTTTAAATGATGATAACCATAGATTAAGAGCATCTCTAAAGAAATTCCACAAAGGGAAGAACTCCCTAAACAAAATCCTTGACCATTCTACCAAACAAAGTGGTACTAGTGGTTTGGGATTTGTAGGGGGAGCACCAATTGGCAAGAGTAAAGCCACAGGTAAGAAAAAGAGCAAGGAGGCCTCTTTCTTTGTAGGAGAGTCTTCCGGTACTAATAATCCTATGGTTTGTTCTTATTACAAGTGTGATGATCATTACTCTACTTATTGTCCATACAAGCCTAAGGGGACCAGCCCAAAAATGAAATGGGTCCCCAAGCTAACTCCAGATCCCAATGTTTGAGTTGGGAACCGACATTCTCATTTCTTGTAGGAAAAAGGAAGATAGATTGTTGATAGTGGCTGCACTAAGCATATGACAGGTGATATAAGCCATTTCAACAACTTCATCAAAAAGAAAAGAGGCTCGGTCACCTTTTGGGACAATAAGAAAGGTAAATCAAAGGTGAGGGTGATGTAGGAGAATCCTTCTGTATCAAGAATGTTCTTTTTGTTGATGGCCTACATCACAATTTAATTAGTGTTAGTCAATTATGTGACAATGGTTACCTTGTGTTATTTACTTCCTTTAAATGATTGATTCTAGATTTCCTCCCCTACAACGTTATATATAAGGGAACTAGAAGTGGTAATCTTTATGTTTTTGTTCTTGACTCTATTAAGCCTATTGTTGGTATATGCCTAGTAGTCAATGTGAATGATATTTCTCTTTGGCACTGTCAGCTTGGTCATGTAACTATGCATCAGTTGAAGAAGTTGAGCAAAAAGGACTTGGTCAAGAGACTTCCCAAATTGGATTTTGTAAAGGATGACGAATGCCAACCTTATACCCAAGAAAAGCAAACCAAGTCCTCATTCAAATCCAAAGGAGTCCTTAGCACCAAAAGAGCTCTTGAGCTTCTTCACATTGATCTATTTGGACTAATGAGAACTCAATCACTTCGTGGTTCCAAGTATTGCCTTGTTATTGTCGATGATTTCTCTAGATATACTAGGACCTTCTTTCTCATTTCTAAGAGTGATATGCTTGATGTTTTCTCGAGCTTTTATAAATGAGTTGAGAATGAAGCTTCTTGCCGCATCATTTCCATATATAGTGATCATGGGGCGGAATTTGAAAATGAGCTTTTTGAACATTTTTGTCAAGAATCTGGTTATGCACACAACTTCTCTTCAGCTCGAACACCTCAACAAAATGGGGTTGTAGAGAGGAAGAATAGGTCTTTATAGGAGATAGCTAGGACCTTGCTTCTAGAGTATGATACTCCAAAGAAGTTTTGGGTTGAAGTTGTTAGTACCTCATGTTTTGTGCAAAACTGGGTTTTTACATATCCTTCTTTGAAGAAAACCCCTTATGAACTATGGCGTGGTAGGAAGCCTTATATTGAGTATTTTAATGTTTTAAAATGTCCTTATTTTGTTTTGAATATGAAAGATTCTCTCAACAAGTTTGATATGAAATCTTAGAAAGCTTTCTTTCTTGGCAATATCACTACTAGGAAGGCTTATTGAGTATTTAATGTTGATCTTACTAAAGTAGATGAATCCATAAATGTTAAGTTTATTGAAACTAACCCTTCTATTCCCAAATATATTGTTCCAAATGATGATGTTGTAGGTGAAGTAATTCCTATTCTAAAAGATATCAACATCACCCAAAAGGGAAAAGAGGTGGTCACTCGAGAAGAAGAGAAAGATGAAGAGAAAAAGGATCCAACCCCCCAGTTTGCAAAGAATCATCCAAAGGAGCTGATTTTAGGTGATCAGTTTAAAAGAGTGAATACACAGGCTGCATTCAACAAAAAACAAGCCAACAATGCCTTCATCTCACAACTTGAGCCTAATAATGTCAAGGAAGCTCCTGGGGATGATGTGTGGATCCTATCTATGCAAGAAGAGTTGGAGTAATTTGAAAAGAACAAAGTTTGGACCCTAGTGCCAAGACCAAGTGACAGAAAGATCATTGGCACCAAATAGGTCTATCGCAACAAGCTTGATGAAAGTGGAAAAGTGGTAATTAATAAAGCAAGGTTAGTGACTCAAGGCTATAATAAGGTACATATTTTGATGAAACATATGCACCTGTAGCTAGACTTGAGTCCATTCATATGTTTCTTGCCTTTTCTAGTTATAAAAACTTTCTTCTATATCAAATGGATGTTAAAAGTGCATTTTTAAATGGTACAATTGAGTAGGAAGTGTATTTTATACAACCTATGGGCTTTAAACATGATAGCTTACCTAACCATGTTTATTTGTTGCAAAAGCCTCTCTATGGACTCAAACAAGCACCTAGAGCTTGGTATGAGAAATTAAAGGAATTTTTGTTAGATCATGGGTATATCATGGGCAAAGTGGATTCTACCTTATTTCTAAAGAACACTTCTAACAATTTTCTTATCATACAAATATATGTTGATGATATCATTTTTGGAAGAACAAACCTTGATCTCTGCAAAGAATTTAGGGATCTTATGCATAGTGAATTTAAGATGAGTATGATAGGTGAGCTCACGTTCTTCTTTAGATTTCAAATCAAGCAGACAAAAGATGGGAAATTCATCAACCAAGGAAAGTATACAAGTGAACTCCTCAAACACTTTGGGATGGTGAATACTAAGCTGTTGGACACACCCATGTCAAACACCACCAAACTTGACAAGGATGAAGAAGGTTTGAAGGTAGATGAGAAGCTCTATAGAGGTATGATTGGAAGTTTACTTTACTTAACTGCCTCTAGACCTGATATAATGTTTAGTGTTGGATTGTGTGCTAACTTTCAATCAAATCATAAGAAATGACATCTTATAGTTGTCAAGAGGATTCTAAGGTACATAGACAAACTCTAAAATTTTGGACTATGGTATCCCAAGTCAAGGGACTTTACTCTTACTATTTATAGTGATGCGGAATTATGCAGGGTGATTGATTGATAGAAAGTGCACAATTAGCACTTGTTTCCTCCTAGGACCATGGTTGGTTTCCTGGTTCTCCAAGAAACATAGCACAATGACATTATCAACCACCGAGGCTAAATACATTGCAGCTGGGAGTTGTTGTGCCCATGTCCTATGGATGAAGCAAATTCTCCAAGACTTTAACATTCATTTTGATGCTTCTCCCATCTATTGTGATAATACTAGTGCAATTAACTTGTCATATAGTCCTATATTGCATAGTAGAGCTAAACATATAGAGGTTTCCATCATTTTCTTTGTGATCACATTGCCAAGAAGGATATCAATATCACACATGTGGACATGGAAAATCAGTTGGCGGACATTTTCACTAAACCTCTAGCTAGAGAGCAATTTAACTTTATTTGATCTAAACTGCTCACAACTACTTTGAATGAATCTGATATGCCTTCTAGCTAGTTGTCATCTATCCTATACGTTTTACTTCTATTTTGATCACCTCTGCTTGCTAATATGCTAAAAATCCATTTTTCATGTTCATTTTTCCTTGTTTTTCTCTTTTTTTGGGTATTTTTTGTAAACACATGTTTTACCACAAAATAAATATCCAATGATGAGTGATATGTGCCTAAGTATGTTCAAAATACATAATGGACTTGAAAAATAAACTTAATTAGCAATTTAATTGATAGAAACTAGGATTTCTAAGTTAAGGTCAGGTTGACCATCGGTCGAGTTGCCAACTCGATCGATCGGAGGCCGAGATATTTTTTAAAGAGCCTATCGGTCTAGTTTCTGAGTTCACATAACTTGATCGATGGCTTGGCTGGAGTAAATTTAAGATGGGTTTGGCTGACTATTCTCCCTCTCAACTAGAGAAAAGTCAACCGATCCGACCTCCATCTCCCCTAAGCTCTCTATTGTAGCCCTAACCTTCCTCTCCCTAACCCTAGTTCTACCTAGATTGACCTCCCTTGACCTTTCACCTTAATAACCTATGTCCGTGGATGAGTTTTGGAGGTGAGTCTTTAGCTTTTCTCTCTCCTTCTTCTCCTCTTCATCTCTATGGCATCCAATAGGAGGAAGAGGGCCGCCCCAGCTAATGCACCTTCATCTTCATCCAACTACTGCTTGATTCCATTTGATGACACTTTTTTGTCTCAAATGAGGCTCTAATAGGAATAAGGAGCTCCTTCTCTGGAACCCTTTCCCTTTTTGTGCCCTATTTGAGCCTAAACCATGAAGACAAGACAACATAGATCAAGTAGTAGAGTTGCTTTATGACCACCATCTCTCTGCCTTGGGTGTTGAATGTGCTTTCTATATCAATTCCATTACTAGCACAAAAGCAGTTCAAAAATTCTACACTAATCTGCATTGAAATTACGACACCCTCGTACCCCCACTTGATACTCAAGTAGTCCTCACATCCATGATTTTCGGGAAGAAATTTCAAGTCTCTGAGGATACCCTAAAAATCTTCTTTTCAGGTACCGAAGTGACTGACACCTGGCGTAAGGACTACCCAGAGTACTTTGACTTAGTTGAGGCTGAGGCCTTCTATAAGCAATATTCTCTTACTCTCTCTAACATTCATAAGTTCTTGATGAAGCCTCAAATTCCCATATAGGAAGAAGTGCACCCTTCCCTCCTCTGCCTTAGACCTCAAGAGACACATCCTAGCCCTAGTTGTTAACTGCAATATTCACTCGAAGAAGAATCAAACTGAGATTGTAGAAAACACTACGATGAGCATGTATTGTCTCTTGAAGAACATCGAAGTAAAGTGGTCAAGATATATTCTTTGTCATATGATCTATTTTGACTCAGGCAAGAATACCCATGGCACCCATCCACCCTATCCTTCCCTGATTTGTGGTATGTTCCAGCTTGCCACTAGCAAATCTCTTTTCCACGACCTTCATTACAAACCTTCCCGGAAAGGAGTTTGCATGAGTGAGACCACTCTTTAGAAGTCTGTTCCTATCCTCTCCTCTACCACACCTAGTTCCTCTACCTCTGCCTCTAATTGAGCACCTCAACCTACCCGACCTTCCCATGTCTCATTTCATGTATCAAATGAAACCCTTATGGGCTACATAATGCATCAACATGCATACAACCTTTAGGTTTAGGAGCACCTGCATCAGGACTTATGTTCCATCATGTCCAACATGAACATGTCTTGTGAATACCCCTACCCAGCCTACCATCCCTACCCAAGAGGTGACTATGCGTCTTATGCATATGATCACTTTTACCCTCCCCTCCACCTACACCTTCCACTGTTGCACCCCCTGTTGTTGATGG
The DNA here is from genome assembly GCA_963693085.1 of Alisma plantago-aquatica. Taxonomy (NCBI): domain Eukaryota; kingdom Viridiplantae; phylum Streptophyta; class Magnoliopsida; order Alismatales; family Alismataceae; genus Alisma; species Alisma plantago-aquatica. The sequence goes on from OY856409.1 coordinate 305,488,400, forward strand.
TTCTACCCCTGTCGTGCTGCCTCTTCCCGCTGGCCCCTTGGCCACTCTTCTTACTAGCCTCAGTAGTTTTTCTCCTTCCTTCCCACAGGCCAATGAGCTCCATGCTCTTGGTGTGACTTTCGATGAGGAGAATGCATGTTAGCCCTATCGTGGTTTCAGTCCCTCTACTGATGAAGAGATACCAGACCAAGCTAACAAGGAGGCTGTTGTTGTAGATTAGGAGGCTGATGAGGAGGATGGTGATGCTTGTTATGTGTGTTCGGATGGCATCATTGGTGACTCTGGTGATGTTGTTGCACCTTCAGGCAGAGATGACGACTACAATCTTGATGCCTCTGATACTGATGATGTTGTGGATGATGTAGATATAGATGACCAAGATATTTAGTTGTTCTAGTTTTTAGTCTAGTTGTTGATCATATATATCTTTCTAGACTATTTTGTATTAGAAACATCTGGGCACATGTTTTGAGTTGTACTATTTTATCATCTAAATTTCATTGTTTTGGTTTGTAGCTATTTTCTGAGAACTTTCTTTCTGGTTTGTAATCTTAATCCTTTGTTCACTTACTCTTTGATTTACTATATATCATGATTTGGTGCCATGTTGTACCATATTTTGATTATGACTTAGATTGTTTGTTTCTCTCGTATCTGTTTGGTGTATGCTTTGAGATTGTATATTATGGATGTTTTCTTAGTTGTTCTTAGAGAATACCTATTTCTATGCTCTTCTACCCCCCCCTTCCTTTTTGATAATGTCAAAAGGGGGAGAAAATTCAATATTTTGAAGCTCAACCATATTGCTTTTATTGCCTATGTGATCCTTTTCTTGTTCATTATATGCTTTATCATGTGACTTGCTAAAGGACCATATAGTACATATGTGTTATATTTCTTTGTGTAGATAGACTAACTATGTAGGTTAGAGTAAGAATAGATTGAGGGGGAACAATTCACATTGTTCAAATCTTGAATCCCCTTACACTTCATAAGGCAAAGGTATAACTTCAATATCCTTTTCAATATAATTGATGTATGGTTTGTCATTGTCAAAAAGGGGGAGTGACTTGAGAGTTATGCATTGCCCATATTTTGATAATGACTTAACCATTCTATTCCTATTTATCTAATATGTTTGTTCAAGATTGATTTCAATCTTTAGGTACATGAAAAGGATCAAATTATACAAGCCCTAGCTTGTTCAAGTTCAAGTCAAATGCAATGCAAGTGTGCAATTTTTAAAATCACTCCAAATGACCTTAGATAATTTTAGTAATCACTTGTATTTATGATATGACTTGTAACTAAGATGAGAAAAAATCAGGGACACCTAATTCCAAGGTTTAATCACTCAAATGTCAATTTAGAAAATTTGTCACAGGTTGTCCATCGGTCGAGTTGGAAACTTGACCGATCTTATATGGATTTTTTTAATATGACCCATCGGACGAGTTGTACACTCATAGAACTCGACCGACCGACTCACAAAGCAAACCTAATTTTAGCTCATCGGTCGATTTTCCCAAAACAAACTCGATTGATCGTTTGAAAATTGGCTTTGTCTTTTAGTGAAATTGATCGAGTTACCTTTATTGAAACTCGACCAAATATACTTTACAAAAAATGTAGCAAAAGTGATTATAATGGTTGGTAAGTTGTTTTGGGCAAAAATAGAACTGTTGCATCTTGGAAAATGGCTATATTTCAACCCTAAGTGATCCCACACTCAAGGGAACACCCCCATCTATAAATAGGACCCTTAGAGTTCATTCCAAGTTTTCTCATTCATGCTATTCTATGTCCTTGCTATATTTGAGTGGGTTACAACTCATTGAGCCCCTTTCTCTCTCTATTTTACACTTCATTTTGTGATTATGAGTGAGATAGGCATGTTGTAAGATAGATACTTCCTTGTGCTTGAAAATCTCTCATCCATTCCATCTTCCCTACCCCTTTCCTCCATGATGCAAAGGTGAAGCAAGATATTCCAAGTAAAGGTGGAGCTTTTGTTGTTCTTCTTCAAGGTTGAAGAAGAGGTGAAGATTTTCTCCAGGTGAAGGAGAAAGCAAAGGTTGAAGATTCAAGAAAAGTGTAAGAGTCCTTGAAGGTGGAAGACTTGTGCAAGAGTAGGCAAGACCTTAGAGAAGGCTTAAGACTCTTGGAAAAGTGGGTAAGTCCTTGGTAAGGTGGAAGAATCTTGGTGCTTTGATGGGTAAGTCCTTTGGCAGTCTTGTATTGTAACTCTTATTAGTGAATATATAGAGAAAAACACTTGCAAATTCCTAGAGGCTGACCTCTCTAGGTAGTAAATTGACTCTCTCCTAGTTTGGAGAGTGGAACCACTCTACATGACCTTGTCAAGTGCTTGCTATCAATTCCTCTCATCCTTGCTATGCTTTTTAGTTAGGACTTCAAATTTCACTTAAGCTATTGGTTTTAATTTGATATAACTTGAAGGTCTAATTTATCTTGTCAGAATTTTTGAAGCTCTATTCACCCCCCCTCTAGAGCCTAGATCCAACAGAGGGTGGGTTGTATAAGACTACCTCTTAACTTCTCCCCAAAAAGAACATATTTTTAATGAAAAAAGTTTCTTTGGATATGTTTCATAACACTTAGTACTTTAGTCTTCAAATTTATTTTCCTCTTTGAAGTTTGAATGAATATCCCATTGCATTTCACTCAACTATAAAAATTAACCTGGATCAATATTTAAAAATAAGAATCAAAACCAAACTCATCTAAAAATTTTGTGTGGAATGTAGTGGTGCAACTGAAAAATAGATGAACATAATAATAAAGTACTTGGGGTTTCAAAAATGTGTGGGATGCCTCTTAGGAGTGCTAAATTTCAAGATTTCTTCTAGGTGTTTGCACTTTTAGTAAGTTTCAACTTCCATGTCTATCATTGTCATGCCAAAGGCTTGGCTGAATTTGTCACATATAGCCTTAACATTTGGCTTAAGACACTATCCATTCAGCACAAACTCCCCAATGTCTATATTACCACAAATTACCATAGCTTTGAATGGAGACACGTGTACAACTTGATTTTATCCATTTAATCTTGATATCGATATGCTCACAAATAACTTGAGCTTTGAGTGTAACGAAATACCTACTTAGACTCAAATATCTTCTTCTTGATCATTTGATCATGGATGAAATTCATCATGTCCTTGTACTTCTTAGATAGTTCATACACTTAATTTTGAGCCTCATCAAGTTAATTCATGTTCACTTTGCTTCTAACCACTAATATAGAAAAATCCATGTCCATATCTACCCCAAAAATATGTATGCTCCATATCTATCAATCGCTGAGAACAATTCTAATAGACAAAGTTGAACATAACTATGCTAATTGGGGCTTCATGTGTGATATGATAGGCCCATGAGCCATCATTGAGCCCTAACAACCAATCTTTCTAGTTTGGTCATACAATCTTCCCAAGAACCAATTTTATCTTTTGGTCTGAAATTTTTACTTTTATTCTAATTTGTGGATCATAAGGAATGACATCTTATGAGTAATAACATGGAACATTAAAAAAAATTAAAATCATGTTTGATAAATTTTCTCCCCCACTGTGCATGTCTAGTGCTAATCCAAACTGCTAAAACTATTTGATTTGTCGAATTCAAAAATCATTATAACCATTTTTCCTCATTTCAATATCATTCGTCTGCTTGGATATGTAGTCAAGTACCATAATTTCATAAATACAAAATATGAGGGAATTGATACATGAAATATATTCCCAAACATAAAATATATCTACCAAAAAAATTGTATGAACATGATTCATGTCTCTCTGGGTTACGATACACACTTTAGGTGTTGCTTTTAATCTTTGCAAAATTTGTTAGAATACATAAAGTGGGTTGGCCAACTGAATCCACATTCAAACTTATACAAATATCTAAATTCCATTATAATGAAATCCATACATGTTGATGTTACAGATGATGAGAATATATTTTCACATAATCTCTAGTATATGGCATGTAATCATTTTATTGTATCAATAGAGGTTCATCCCAAACAAAGTGTTTTGCATATGTATTTAATCATTTCTTCTCTTCTTGGTTTCATGTTTGGGGAACACGTGAACTTGCTATGAAGTTGGTAATAGGAAGTTGAATAATATTCCCCATCTTGATATACTGATGTAGCATGGATTCTTTGATCTTTTCCACATCAAAATTTTGAGATTCATTATAGGCTAACTGGTCAACAATATGATCCTCTTGTAAACAACTTCCAAATCAAATTATATTTGAAAAAAAACTCATCTCATCAAGCAGCTTATAGAATTTTTGTTTTTCATAGAATACTTGAATGAACAATGGTACATGTAAATTGTTACCATAATTTGCAAAAACATAGGAGCAGAACTAATGAAAAGTTAAAATTATGGCAAGAAACTCCATTGTGTTGGTGGTGTAGTTGCATTGAGCTTGATCAAAAGGTATTTCTTACATAGTATACAACATTTGGTATTCTTTCAACCCTTTGGCCAAAATATTCCCCACGTCCATATAAGATGCATCGATCATGATCATAAATGGCTCTGACAACTTGGGGAATACATAATCAGGGCACAAGTGCTCAATATCTAGTATGTTATATCCACTGAAAAGGGCATTTTGAGAGATAAATAATAATTACATGAAAGTGTTTGAAGCTTATAATATTGTAAGTGGGAAATATCTGGTAATATAATCATGTTATAGGTTAGTTGATAAGTATTTTTTATCATTAAGCATTCTACTCCTCTGTTTCTTTATCAACAAATTTACAATAGTCAAAAGCACAACTTCAAATAAAACCTATCTATGCAATGCTTATGAAATCACTAAAAAATGTGTTCCAAGCACTAATCATGGATATAATCACATTATAAAAATGATTCAATTCCTCATGAAGTTCATTTATATGTTTATCGTGCATAAGTACAAAATTTCTTATTATAGGCATATTTTTACTTCTTTGTAGACCACACATGTTACATTATGATGGTTTGGTTGGTTTTTATTTGGGTGGGATGGTAGGTTGTTATCGTGTCACCCTCCTCTTCAAGAAAATTATTAGAGCTACAATTGCAAAAATCCATGACAAAAGAAATTTTGCAGTACTACTACCATTACAAAATTAGAAAGGAGTATATTACAAATCTAAAGGGGTGGGCTAGTATAAGTCTCATCACTACTAAAGTTATGTAGATGGTGTTTAGACAAACTATTTGCCACCATGTTACATTATGTACACTCAAAACTTGATAAACCACGTATTTTTGTTTTTCCTTTGTATAATAAGGATATATTTTGCATATACAGTCTTGGGTATTGTGGACATGAACTACCATTTTGTATTCCATCTAATTATTGGCATCAATAATTACTTTATCAACATATTGCTTCATAGTAATGTCTAAAGATATTTTAATATAAATTGGCCCATGCTAAAAGCAACTATTTGTCCTAAGGGTGTAAAGATAACTACCCACCGAATCACCACTTGCATCTCTAGATAACATAAATACATTATCCATCTTCTTCTTCTTCATACAAGAAATTGTATTCATTCAAACCCACACAAAATTAGGTTTTTGCCACTTTAGACTTCTGACCATTTTGATAGAGCTATTGCTCTATCTCTAGGGAGTCAAGTTGTTTATCACCTACTTTTAAAGAATTAACTTGTTATATATAGCATGTTATTACTTCCCTTAGATACATGTAGGTTTTCATATTTTGACATATCAAACAAGTAATTATGTATGTGATGAACTGAATCATATAACATGAAGATTGTTCCTACTCCAGCTTGAGGTAACATTAAAAACAACAAAGGCATTCAGAATAAAACCATGACAAACTACATTTCAAATGTATTTTGCATGAGTGAAGTACGTAATTGCATGCATGGTAGTTTCGTCTTGTGAACATCTACCAAACATGTTATCTGTTGTAATTTTTCTAGTAGATCTTTTGTGGTTTATCAGAATGGCATTATGGATAAGATCCATATGTACATCTTAAATCTTACAAAAAAATTATCACTCTAAATCATGTCCCTCTCCCAGGTAGATAGTTTCCATAGAGGTAAAGGAGTCTTAGTAGAGAAGGAACAATTCACATAGTATAATTCCATAGTCTAAAATCAACGTCGCACGGCCTCTCTCAAGTTTGATTTTAGGATTTGTCTTTTTACTTCATTGAGAATACACTCCTACTGGAACTTAGAGTCCAATTATTCATTTAGATTCACCGCTATGCTTGCTTTATGTTATTTTAACCCATTAGGGATATCTTTTAGAAACACTTCTTTCATGATAAGTCCATCTTTCCAGCATCTATCACTCAATATGTTGATGGTGACGTTGTTAATTTACATTTAGAAGGAATTGTTATTGCTAGTATTTATTCCTTCTACGATGTCTTTCCCAGTCTATGAATGGTCATAATCTTCTGATCACTATGTTCCTAATGCATTTTCCTCATGTCATTGAACCATACAATATTTATATTGGTACTAACTTCCCAAGAATTTTTCAAAGTTAGATCTTGGGTCCAACCTCCCATCAATTTAACATCCAAGAATTCATTCAATTTGCATCTTGTTATATAAGTGACACATAGTGATATTTTTTCTAATATCCCCAAATAAACCTCTTATAGTACCATCAATCTAGTCACACGGGTTCAAAGGTAAACTTTAAGGTTTCATTGTATAGGTTGGGTTTATGGTTGAAGTACCCTTAGACAAGGAAGTTATCCAATCTCCGGTTAGGCAACTAGAAGAGAATTCCTCTAGGGACATATACTTCCAGTCATAAAGGGAATCTTCAAAAACATTGATACTATGACATAATATGATGGTTACATTATGTTTCCAAGATACCTAAATTATTACACATATATGGTCTGTTTAAATATGTGGACAATCAACTAAAAGGGGAATCTAAAGTACTGGCTTCTAGCTAATGGTTGTGTGGTATATGTAACTGGAACTCAAGTGCACTTTATAGTGACCCCAAAAAAATAAACTATCTATCTAGGAAGAAAAGGAATATTGGCTCACAATGATTTAGAAGTGCGAAACCATGGTATATTCTTCACGGTGATTTATGTGAAAAACTAGGTAACTAGATGTGATTATTATATTCTTGCGGAGACAATATTTGTTACACAATTATTTTATCACAATGTTATCCTCGATGGAATTCTTTTTTGGACTCAACCTTAATTTTGATTGTATAAAATTGGATATTTACCTGTAAAAATGGTTTCACAATGAAGATATATGTTGATTAATTATGATAAGCACTGAATGTGTCTAATTTAGCATTTATTTTTAATAATACATTGAATTTAGAATCATTACAACTTTACATATATCCATAGTTATAGATGATTCTCTTGTCAAACATATTCGTAATGGATTGTCATACTATCCAAACACACAAAATTATCTTTCCTTCTAGATGTGATGCTAAAATTCTATGACATGCATCAATAGAAAGACCAAAATTGAGGGATGTAGGATCCAAATGAGCCCTAAAATTATATTTAAATAGGTATTGTACTAAAGCATGTGTTTCATATTCCACATAAATTGTATGTAAAAAATATCGGCAAGGTCCTTTTATCCATACATAAGCCATACATATCATATCAAACTCAAGCATGTGTCAAGTATACAGAAAAACACTTAATTTCTATATTTACATCGAGTATTTAATTAATAATACTATTAAAATGAATCAAGTGAAACTTTTTATAAAGATAAAATGACAAAATATGAGTCGAAGTGTTATATCTAGATGTTGTGGCATGTAATACATTACATAATGATTTACTATAATGACTGTCACTCAAAATGTCAAAATAAATGTCAATGATGAAAATCTAGGAATTAAACATCTGAAGATATTTTGAAATATTTTAGATCTCACAATCAAACAAGGGTAATAAGAATTTGTAAAGAGTCCAAATGTATGGAATTGTAGCTAATATTGTACATCTCCCACTAGTGTAGAGAGTATTGAAACAAACTATGAATCAAAACTTCTACTTCTACGATAGAAATTTGGTTTTCTTTAAGTGAGAGTTCCCATGAAGTATTTTTACTCGAGAATTTATTAGTATTTATTTGGTTGTTAGCACAAAAAAATATATGTACAATCATCCATACAAGATATATCTTGAATGTTACAATGTCCTTGAGTGTGTTACTTTTCAACCATGAATTTTCTTGCTATGCTACTAAAATTTTGTATACTTGTGGTTGACCATTATTATTCTAAAGATGTATGTGTAAATAACCCACCAAGCATAGTGTAGTTGTCCAAAATAGAAATCACTTTGCAAATTGACATATAAAATTATGAAACAAGTTTCCTTACTGTGTAAGCCTTTCTACGATTTATTACTCAGTAAAATAGGTGCCTTCCTATTTTCAAAATATGAAAAGAATACTACTTATTTTCTACATAAGTCATGTATCTTTTACCAACCATATCCACTTAAACATATTCAAATCACACTAGTCATGAGGGGGTCCCAACAATGTACACATTCATATTCTCCCCTTCTGTCATTTGAAAGCTTGTGGAGGAAACTTTGAATGGAAATAGTCACTCTTGTAAGTACAAGTGCACAAATTTTCAAAATAGTTTGGTTCATTATTTATTTTTATTATTCAAGTACTTCTTTTCATTAACTTACTTTTGTAATTGGGAAATTTTGGATCGTGATTTGTTTGCTAATAAAAACTTTTGACTGCACACTCTTTTGAACTTGTGCATAAACAAACTCTTTGTTTCTCACATGTTTTTCTATGGGTATGTGTTTATAATGAATTATAAAAACAAATTTTTCATAGGATGGACATTTTTACTTTTTTATGAGGAAAAACAAATCAGATATAAACATATCTTTCTCTATGAGGAAAAATAAAGTTGTCACAACACACCTTAGTCCTTTTATCCAGGCTCAAGGCTTTTCCTCAATAGAACCAAATCATATTGAAGCATCTTTTGGTGTATTAATTCAATTTGGAACATTCTAGATTCTAATTTTAATCAACACCCTAGTATGTATCTCTTTATTCAATTGTTTATCATCTACTATCTCTTTGAGATAAGAGATTTCCTAATGAAGAAGTGTGTCACTTCAATGTAAGATGGTGAGAAGTCCTATTCTTTAGAAAATTGAAAGAACCAACTTAACTTTTCCCCTTTCCATGTACTTAATTAAGTCAAACAAATCCATATCTATTACACATTCACTTTCAAGAGTATCAATGGTCAGGATTCTTATGACACAATAAGAAAGGGTGCTATGAATCATGGGGGCCAACCATTTACTTATAAGTGTGGATAGATAAGATAATTTTCTTATTTTCAGATATTCACCTATTGTGTTGAATGTGTACTACAATACCGTGTTTCTAGAAGATGTATAACCTAGTCTATCTGATCTAATTAACAATATTCATCTAACAAAATGATGTCATCTTGCATTTTTCTTGCCCTAGTAAGATATCTTTTGGTTAACAAAGTAGTTGTTCACTTTTAGGATATTTACATGACTTGTTTATTCTATGAACATAGTATTTCTAGCAATCAAGGAAAATGGACAATATACAAAAAGAAGCATAAATAATGTGATAAATATAATTTCTTTTGAATGCTTTTAAATTGAGCTGTAACTAGTTCCATTACTTGCACAACTGAAATTATCCAATTTTATAGAACTCAAATAAGAACAAGTGATTAAAATCCCCTGAGCACTTATACTTGTATGAAACTATTAGGATAGGTAGACCTTATTTAGAAAGAAAAAAAGTGATCATGTAATTTCAGTTAAGATACAATCTCAACCAAAACTCTTGTCAATTAAATTCTTGTTCCACTATCATATATTCACTAAACCTATTTTTGGTGTTGGTTGATGTCTTATTCAATGTCTAGTTTGACCAAGATGGTTTTTGTCAAACTTTTGTTTGATTGAGATCTAGAGGTGCATAATTAGCATATTGTTAGTCATTCTAACCTCACTATCTATTTTATAATGAATGATTTGGTCACTTAGATCATCCTAAGTTCTCCCATATTTATATACTATTCCTTAGTATTTTGCGTATATATCATTGTTATAGGGAAATCCAAATTACACATGAACATTTATTTTAACATTCTATTTATTTTTTCTTAGAATCCTAGTCATATTTCAGCTTCATTTTCCTACCCCACCACATAATTCTAACTCATCACTTGTTATTGTTGCTACACTTGCAATCATCATGAGAGTGTGGTTTTTCTTATTCAATGTTTGATTTGAGGTTTTGGGATACTTTTTTGAGGAGGTTGAACCTTTAGGTTGAAGAATAAGGTGATATTCTTCAAGGGTCCTATTTTGCATCCTACAAAGAAGAGGTGGTGGGTGGTCTTCCATCATCCCACAAAGAAGACTAGGGTTTTACTGTGGCCAAAATAGGATGTTGGTCTTGATCCTCAAAAGACACCAATAGTTGTAATATATATTAGTATAGAGAAGGTAACAAGGTACAAGTTAAGAATGTTGATTTGAAATTCATAGTAGATGTATTGTTTTTATGCAGGAACAAATGCATATCTTGTGTCATTTTTGGCTTCTTTTATTGTCTATTTTCTTAACCTTTTTTGGTTGTATAAATCTGATTTTTCATGCTGTGTTTAAGATCCCTTGTGTTAGAATTTGCATATATAATAATGATCTCCACTCACATCTATAGATTTCAAACATTATCATAGTGTGTCTTTTAGGTGATTTCACAAGTATTGAGGAGTCACAAGCAATCTACTTGGCCAACTAAATCCAATATGAGTACACACTTACAACCCAAGACACAATGAAGACTTTGACTACATGTATTGATAAATATGTATGAAATTCTAGTTCTAAGGAATTAGCTTTCATCTTTTGAGTATGATCATTCAACCAAAATTCCTCATAATATAGGAGATTATCAATAATGGTTGTGACTATGGTAATAGATGTTATCTAAAGGAACAATGAGTATTCTATACAAGTTCTTCTCCCAATGAACTAAATGGGGTCTTCTTATGTGATGCACATTAAAATTGTGGGTAATAATTGTCTACAACTCATGAGGAAACAAAATAAGTTAGGGATACTAAAGAACACATATGTTAGATTTTTTTCGACTAACATGAAAATAATATTTATTTTCCTTGCTTACTAGTGGATTTAATATCATATTAAGTTGTATTGAACAAAAATAGGAGGTTACATATAATATATGTTCTCTAATGTTGAGTATGAATAGAAATATTAGAATAGTACTTGGGTGTACTCCTCAGATCTAGGATTTGATCAAGATGAATAAGCTTACTTCAATGTAGTATAGTGCCACTTTTGAATATGATGAAAATAATAAACTTGGGGGAGAAGAATCCTAAACTGGAGTGATGAAGATAAAACAAAATGTGTTTCAACTTTTAGTGTTTAGACTCAGGACCCCAGCCTCTAGTAGAGTTATATGAAATATGAATGTCCCCCACTGACCAATACTACCCTTATCGATGGACTTTGTCCACACTAGCACATAGATTGGTTTCAACCTCCTGATAGGTCATTTATCCTCATACTAATCCAATACAAGCGTGCTTAACTAAAAAAGTATCTATTGGTGTACTATTAGAAGAAAGGTGTGCCTTATATATATGGGCTACTAGAATGGTACAATCTCCCCACTTAAACTCTTGACATCATCATCAAGACAAAACTATCTTTTCCCCATTTTAGTGCATACATCAAATGATACATGTACACCTAGCTCCCATATAGATACCATAGAAACGGTGGGCCCATCTAAACTTAGTAGATAAACATTTCCTCATGTCTGATCTACATGGTTGTAGATTGGGGTGTCACATGTGAATGTGGACCCACACCTACCACAGGGGTTCTAGTTTTGATACAATTTGTAATGCTTGAGCTTGTAGCCCCAGAATCTAATACAGTTTAAGGAGTGATGACTAACCCCAAAGACCAAAACTAGACTAGATTGCACACTATGTCCTCACACACAGTTTGGGTCCAACTCCTAACAAGTGACCCATCCTAGTACTCTAAGTCGAGAACTCTAGTATAAGCCAGGCAAGCTCAAATACAAAGTATCGATTGATGGCCCACTTGAAAATGTGGTGTACCTTATTGATATGAGTAGCAAAATCATTCCTTATCAGATCATTTTATATAAGACCTTAAATCTTATGATGTTACACCATTAAAAAAATGAACTAATTTACATGTTGAATTTATTTCATGAAAAAGTTCAAAATATAAGAAAGAAAAAACAAATTGATTTTAATAAATGATTATTTGAATGATGAACTCAATGGGATTAATTATCATTATTATATATAAAATATAAAATTATTTAAAAATTCCTTCTCATCACTCCTCAAAAAACAAATTTTTTATGTTGGGGTGGAGTCAAGAGGCACTTTTATTCATCTTTCCCTCCTATTAAGCAAACTCAAACTATTATTACATTCTCTAATAACATAGTTGTAATACTACCATTGGAAGAGTATATGTCGAGGAGGTCTCAGATTTGAAGAGGGGGGCTTATGTATTCATAAGAACATCTAGGATTTTTGATGTGAAACTTGGCCAAGTTATCAACAACAGTATTGTAGTCTATACTCACAAATGAGATATATTTTTCTTCTGCTGATTTCAAAATTCTAATTACCCAACAAGCATAGGCAAGGTGTATGTGGTAATCATTCGTGATTGTCTTTACTATAACTAAGTTATCCCTTTCAGTTATGACTCAATTGAAAACTTTCAAATTGGAAAACGAGCAGTATTGATGCCATCCATCTCATCTCAAAGAACATCCTTAGTTTTCAACACATCCAAATCATCCCATCCACATACCATTGTATCATATAGAAATAACAACAATGGAAGTTTCATTCTTATTAGCAGCTACATCGGAATTTATCTTGAAATCAAAAGAAATAGGTTGAGTCCATTGGGCTCTTCTCTCTTCATTAGCTAACTAATTTCTTTCCCAAAACTTCAGGGTGTTCATGACCTCCTTATCAATGTACAAGTCTTGGTCATAAGTTCTCATGAGATTGTTCTAAAGAATGTGTAAGTTCCTATACTAGAAAAAAATTCAACACAAGATCATAAATATAATACCCTTCCCATCTTTTTCATCAATACTAGACTTGATCCATTCATTAACATCAATTGGACCTGAGGAAAGTGTTCAAATCTGTGTTCTGTAGGATTCCCCTCAAACCATCTTTACATGGATGTAATCTCTCAATGCATGAATGATGGTTTCCTCCTAAAATAAGCATCTATTGCACTTGTTTTCACTATTTAACTTTCTCACAAATCTTCTATGGTTAGTGAGAATAGCTCCATGACATTTGATCCACATGAATATTTTTACTTTGTCTACTACTTTTGACATCTGCATAGTGCCCCCATCTTTAGGGATAGTAATCTCTTTATTTTTACTGAGGCGCTCATAAGAAGTTTTAGTAGTGCAGGTTGTAACACACTAAATCTTAGATGTAATCTCCACGTAACCCTTTTTCCCAAGTTTTCCTTTCATTTCTATCCTTTATGTCCTTAATGTTTAATTAGTTGAATTTATAGTGGTTTGGTGAACATTTATTCATTATGTGTACCAATAAAAGGTTTATGCACAAATATCTCAATGAAAGTTTATTTAAGTAACTTAGTTATGTGTCCTAAACCTTAATATTTTTTTATGTGTTTTTAAATCATAAAATGAGATGAAGTTTCAAATTTGTTTCAATTTGGATGTTGTTTGTGCAAGTTATGCAATTTTAGGTACATTCTAGACTTTTATGCAATTTACCCAATTGGGAGGTTTTCTTTGCAAATTATCACATGCATTATAATCCTTAGATATTACCTTACCATTATTGAGATTTTGAACCATGGGGCACTAAGTTGCACCTTGGTTTGAAGGTGTTTCTCTCTGAGGGCATTTTAGGGATTAGCCTCTTTATAAATGAGCTTATCTTTAAAAGCTATCAACCAATGGGGTTATTTCTTTGATTGGAGGACGGTGGGGATGGACTAGAAGTCTCCATGGGATTTTAGGACCGACATTTGATATACAAGAATTCTATATGAGTTGACCTCCTCCATGTCAATGAAGCCCTAGGCTATGGACACATGGAAAGTCCCATAAACACCTCATGCTTGCCCCATTCTTTATAAAGCCATGACTACCCCTTCCCACCACCCAATCCAAGAAGAAATAATCTCCTTCTCTTTCCCCCAGACCAACATTTGATATACAAGAATTCTATATGTGTTGTCCTCTTGCATGTCAATGACGCCCTAGGCTAAGGACACATGGAAAGTCCCATAGACACCTCATGCTTGCCCCCTTCTTTATAGAGCCAAGTCTACCCCTTCCCACCTCCCAATCCAAGAAGCAATCCTCACATTCTCTTTCCCCCATCTTAGATCATCATTCCTACTCTATTTTTCCATAAAGGTGTCGTTCCAAGGTAAAAGAGAGTGCTTACCTTGGTGAAGAAGGCTCCCAGGGTTTCAAATTTTCTCTATTTAGGGTTTCTAAATCTTCTTCTTGGTGATTTCAACCAAAAATAGTAAGTTTCCTACTTTACTTCCCTATTTTCATGTTTTTAGTCTTCCTCCCACCCTCTTATAGGTCGGAACCATGGCCTTCCATGGTGAAACCCACCTAGAGTCATTAAACACCTCATCCCCATGTTCTTTTGCTAGGGTTTTTCACCTCTAAAGTGGAGAAGGTGCTTCTTGCTCGAGATAGGAGCTTTATTGGAGGAACCAGCCTCTATAGATTGAGAATCTTTCTACTTCAACATGCAAACCTTTCCTAGAGGTGAGTTTTATAACCCCCTTCTCATATATTGCTTACTACATGCTTAAAACTCATGCTTCTATGTTTAAAATCGATGATCTTCATCTCTATTTACCGTGTTCTTCTACGGTTTTGGTTTCTTGTTGTTTTACCTTCTCTAGAAGCTCTAGTTTGGTTACTTATGCATCTACAACCCTGAGCTTGGGTCAAATGGTGTTTTCTCCCTCACTCTCACTCTTCCTCTCCCTTGAAGATTTTTGACTTGTCATTTCCTGATTGGTTCAAATTGAAAAATTCATATCTTTTAATCAGCTTATCCAAATATCGAAAATAAATATGTTTTGGAATTTGAAAATTAATCTCTATCTAGTAAAAATATTTTCAAGGTATGATTTCATGGTTTGACAAAGGGTAATTTTTTCAAAATGAATTTAATACATAAAAACATAAAAAGTACATCTTAATCATCATAACTTGAAAATGTGCCAAACTATATGTTTTCTTAATTAGAAGAACCTAACTAGATCAGTGGTGATGTTTTTAATGAATGAATCGGAGTTTTTTGCAAAAAAAATCCAAAGTTTAGGGTTTCTTTACTTTAATACATATGTGCAACCCTAATACATGGTTATGCATTGAAAATAGGAGAAGTGGACCCTAAACTCAACTAAAGTATTAGAAAGTTGTTAATATGTATCTAAAGAGGAGGTATGTGCATTATTACACCCTAAGTTGGGATATTTGAAAACCAAATTTTATATTTCCCTAATGAGGCTTCAATTAACCATATTCCCTCTATTCATGATTCTTTTGTTAAATTGCCTAAAAATTGGTAAGGATATTCTTTTTCTTGGGTCTTCTACCCCACTGCCATGTTCTAATTGATATGATTCTATTACTTTCCATGATTCTTATCTAGCATGTTGGTTTTATGGACTATTTAGGTATAGTAGTGGTACTTATGTACAACCACCCATGGATAGGGCATGTATTAATTCGCCCTGGGGAGTGTTCTATTCTCCCTCATAAAAATATGTCTAATTGATTGGGAATGTATTAATTCTCCCCTCACCTATAGGTTGAGGTTTGGTAGGTGCCTCAACCCTACTTAGTTAGTGTAGTTAATATTAATGATGCATGCAAAACTTTGTATTGTTTTTCTTTATATGGCAAGCATCTATATGATTATACCTCATACTCTTGTTCTCTTCATCTTATGATGAAATCTTATCCTTTACTTTCATGTTATTTTCTCATATTTTGTTCTTGTTCATTATTTGACTTATACCTTGTTTTTATCTCTCTTGCTGGATGATTTCCCAACCACCCAGGTTTAGATTGAGGTTGTTGAACATGATCAAGGAGAACATAGATTCCAACATGGACCTAGCTCTTGGAGATGTTGCTTGGAGATAGATTTGAAGTATTTTATACATCCCTCTACTTATATCCTTATGTTGTATCATACATGTAAACCGTTATGGGAGATTATGATGTACTTTTGTAATCTTTTGTGAAAATTGAATATAGTCATTTTTTAATTTTGCTTCTACACTTTGGTTGTTTTGAATACCATTTTTTAAAGTTTGAAAATTTTGCACCTATTCCTACATACCTTTGAGTGTGTTTGGAATGGATGTTTAATTCTTCAAACTTTTAGTTGGGAGATCCCACTCCTTACAAAATGGTATCAGAGCCCATCGTAGTCAGAAACTGACTATTTCAACTTTGTCTCCCTAATTAGAACCCTTGCCTCATATAGTTACTCTTTAAGTGACATGTTTTCCCTATAATTAATCTATGCTACACTTGAGATGATGAAAGATTGATTTAGGATCATAAGAGTTTCACACTAGAAACATGTTTAGTTAACCATAATGTGATGATCCTATTAAGTAGTTATTAGGTCATAAGTTGAAAGCAAAGGTGTCTAGAAAGGATCAGGGTTTGGGGGCTGGCAAGAATATCCTCCACACCACTAGCTTGGTTTATGAGGACTCTCAGATCCATATGATACTTGCCTAGACCAAGCTAATACTGACTATCCAAAATAGCATGCCTATAGACAGTAGTAGCCTTAGGCACCTATGTTGGATAATCCTAAGAGACTAATATGTTGACCTTGTCTTTCAAGTGTAATGACTTGTTTGAGGATGGATACCCAATATACTTCTCTTATGTTCCCTTGAATCACAAGTTTGGATAGTCTATCCCTAAGAGCTTAGATATTGAAGTTTGGTGTTTAGTAAGCAATCAGAGTGCACAGTGGAAGCATGATGGATCTTCTACATGGCTTAGTAAGACTCACCCTTTTACCTCTAGATTAGTTTGTCTTGGTAGGTCAAACCTTTTAAGGGGTGGAGAGTAGTTGGTTTGATGATGTTTGGGTAGTTATATTTTGAAGGTGATGGAGTCATGTAACATACCGAAATCTAGCTACATTGGCTCTAGAAACCCTAACTCCATGATTAGGAGGATAGTTTTCTTGGATCCTTAGTTTTGATCAAACAAGTCATAGTTATAACATGACATGCTTGTTTATATACTAATGAACATATAATGGTAATCTAATGAATAGTTCACATGTTAGAACCCCAATGAATATCTAATGTGCATAGTATGAGTAACTCACATATAGTACTAATAGTGGGTACACATGTGGCTAAACATTTTTTGCACCAATAAACCCTAATGAAATGATAAGCAGAATAATTGTAACCTAATCTCAGATTTAATGCATACTAAAAATGTATAGGTGAAGAATAATTATCATATTGTCCTAA
This sequence comes from Alisma plantago-aquatica, assembly GCA_963693085.1. Classification (NCBI taxonomy): domain Eukaryota; kingdom Viridiplantae; phylum Streptophyta; class Magnoliopsida; order Alismatales; family Alismataceae; genus Alisma; species Alisma plantago-aquatica. Next base: position 305,506,109 of record OY856409.1, read on the forward strand.
ACCCTAAGTTGTAATCCTCTAGCCTTAACATATACATCCTTATTCTTGATACATTAGTGACACTAGTTGTCATAATCAGATAACATACTTTAATGATTAATTAGGTCATCAATATCAAACGCATATCATCTTGTTCTCTAATACACACCTAATTAATCACCTAATAATTACTTAGTATGTGAATCAAATCATTAATATGTAATATGTCCCACATTGATCACTAAAATACATATAATGACTCCAATATGGATAACAAGTAATTGATTCACATAAATGTGCATAATCAATAACTAGAAGTGAATAAATATGAGAAAATGATAAATTATGACGTCAATGTAAAAAAAGGTAATGTGATAATGTTAATATAGATACAAGTAATTAATGTGACATTATTTAGATTAATTGTAACAAATTGGATAAAATGTCTTAGTTCATGCAAAACAATCTATTATAATACAATATGTTGATAACGGAGATGAAATCCAAATTATTAAGGATAATAATCAAGTATGTTGAGATAAATGAGTAAACCCTAACTTCGCCAAAACTCTTAATGGGATAAATAATAAATATATAAGACTTTGTGTATAATAATAAAATATAACTCTTTTGTCAATAAAGTAAATATAACATGACACAATTAAAAGAATAATAAGGATGATATATTATCATAATGAATATAATATTAATAGGCCTAAAATGTTAACTGTGTTATATCTAATAAAATGAAATCTAAATAATGGAATCCTTAGTGATCCATGAGAATCTGACTTATGAAGAGCTACATGTGAAGATCCTTGACTCCTAAGCAAAGAAACTGAAGAATAAAGATATTGAGCTGGTAATTTTTTTGTGGAAATATCACGGTCTGGAAGAAACTACTTGGGAGTTGAGAGATGAAATGTTATGTACTCACCCTTCTCTTTGTGCTTGAGATTTTGAGGACAAAATCCTTTTAAAAGGGTGGAGTGTTGTAATATACTAAATATTAGATGTAATCTCCATGTAACCCTTTTTCCCAAGTTTTGCTTTCATTCCTTTATGTCCTTGATGTTTATTTAGTGGAATTTATAGTGGTTTGGTAAACATTTAATCATTATGTGTACTAATAAAAGGTTTATGGACAAATACCTCAGTGAAAGTTTATTTAAGTAACATATTTAGGTGTTCCAAACCATAATCCAAAAATTTTATGTTTTTTAAAATCATAAAATGAGTTGAAGTATCAAATTTGGTTCAACTTAGATGTTGTTTGTGCAAGTTATGCAATTTTAGGTACATTCTAGACTTTATGAAATTTACCCAACTGGGAGGTTTTCTTTGCAAATTATCACATGAATTATAATCCTTACATAGTCCCCTACCATTCTCAAGATTTTTAACCATGGGGCACTTAGTTTCACCTTGGTTTGAAGGTGTTTCTCTCTGAGGGCATTTTAGGGATTAGCCTCTTTATAAATGAGATTATCTTTAAAAGCTATCAACCAATGGGGTTATTTCTTTGATTGGAGGATGGTGGGGATGGACTAGAAGTCTCCATGGGCTTTTAGGATCGGCATTTGATATACAAGAAGTATCTATGAGTTGTCCTCTTGCATGTCAATGAAGCCCTAGGCTAAGGACACATGGAAAGTCCCACAGACACCTCATGCTTGCCCCCTTCTTTATAAAGCCATGTCTACCCCTTCCCACCTACCAATCCAAGAAGCAATCCTCTCCTTATCTTTCCCCCATCTAAGAGCATCGTTTCTACTCTATTTGTCCACGAAGGTGTTGTCCCAAGGTAAAAGAGAGTGCTTACCTTGGTGAAGAAGGCTCCTAGGGTTCCAAATTTTCTCTATTAGGATTTCTAAAGGTCCTTCTTGGTGATTTCGACCAAAAATAGTAAGTTTCCTCCTTTCCTTCCCTATTTTCATGTTGTTAGTCTTCCTCCCACCTTCTTCCAGGTTATAACCATGTCCTTCCATGGTCAAACCCCACCTAGAGTCCTTAAACACCTCATTTCCATGTTATTTTGCTAGGGTTTTTCACCTCTAAAGTGGAGATGGTGCTTCTTGCTTGAGATAGGAGCTTTGTTGGAGAAACCAGCCTCTCTATCTTGGGAATCTTTCTGCTTGAACCTATAAATATTCCCTAGAGGTGAGTTTTATAACCTCCTTCTCATATATTTCTTACTACATGCTTACAACTCATGCTTCTATGTTTAAAATCGATGATCTCCATCTCCATTTACCATGTTTTTCTAGGGTTTTGATTTCTTACTATTTTACCTTCTCTAGAAACTCTAGTTTTGTTACATATTCATCTCCAACCCTGATCTAAGGGTCAAATGGTGTTTTCTCCCTCACTCTTCCTCTCCCTCAAAAATTTCTGACTTGTCATTTCTTGATTGGTTCAAATTGAAAAAATTCATATCTTTCAATCCGCATATCAAAATTTGACAAATAAATATGTTTTGGAATTTTAAAATGAATCTCTATCTAATAAAAATATTTTCATAGTTTGATTTCATGGTTTGATGAAGGATGATTTTTATAAAATGAATTTAATGCATAAAAACCCTAAAAAGCACATCTTAATCATCATAACTCCAAAATGTGTAAAACCAGATGTTTTCTTAATCAGAACAACCTAACTACATCAGTGGTGATGTTTTCAAGGTATGAATAAAAGTTCTGTTAAAACAAATTCCAAAATTTACGGATTCTTTACTTTAATACATATGTACAACCCTAATACATGGTTATGTATTGAAAATAGGAGAAGTTGACCTTGAACTCAACTAGAGTATTGGAAAGTGGTTAATCAGGATCTAAAGAGGAGGTATGTGCATTCTTACACCCTAAGTTGGGATATTTGAAAACCAAACTCTATATTTCCCTAATGAGGCTTTAATGAACCATATTCCCTCTATTCATGATTCTTTTATTAAATTGCCTCAAAAATTGA